>JBBPUD010000478.1:0-18382 GCA_038094475.1 Phylloporus aff. rhodophaeus
TGCATTCATGTAGAACGCATTATCTAATCTGTGACCGTTGATCATGATCAATAGAAGTCAATACCTTATGTCAGACTTCCTAAATAGTCAAATAGACTATTGATTGATCATTACTTAATGAATGAACACTTTATCTTATCGATACAAGCTGTTCTTTCAACAGAAAGTGTGTCATATCTGTGGTGGTTATTGAAGGTAAGTGCTGCTTGTTGTAGGTAAGTGTGCATGAATGTGTGATTGAGAGTGGTTTTATTTCAAATGCTGCAGTGGCATGAAACAGGGATGTTTGTTAATGAAGAGGTACATGATCATTATTAGTTAAGATACAGTAAAACAATAAGTGGGGAAACCCAAGCACCAGGAGGAAAACCCCATGAATAAGAAAGTGAAGCAGGATAATGGAGTTGAAGATAAACTAAAGTAAAAAGCAAAGTGGAAACAATGGAAAAGGTGAGAAGGAAAATTGACGATGTGATTAATTGCATCGTTTACCCAATTGGATGCTGGACAAAACTGTAGCTGCTTCTGAGCTACGGCTTTCTTTGAGTGGTGTGTCTAAGGAGTCAAAAATGGTCATTTCTCACTTCTCAACATCAGCAGTTGAAGGTTGTAGAACACGGATGGTGTGTTCATGTAACTGATAAACCTTTATCAGCAGTTAGCTTTGTAGAAATAGCGAGTTTGCTTTTTATTTGTCTGTTTTCCCAGTTGAAAACATGCATTGTTGCTCAAACCATCACAAGTGTGTATGGGCGAAGAAGTGAGTACCATTCTTGAAGGGGTACTAGTTTGTCGTTCACATCTTGAATGTCAAGTTGTCATATGTAGCTTGGCATTTACATGGTGGAATATATCTCCCCCATAATTGGGCAATATAGAGGGCTCATGTACGTCGTTTGTAGTCACTAAGGTGCACTTTAGAACACATATGGAAAATACAATGTCAATACTAACACTGCTTTGTTTGTGGCTTAGATGCTGATGACGAGGGAAGATCATTGCCTTCATCTGGTTGAATGTCGATCTCGAAGTCCTGCATCATGCCAATCTTGGCTGTGGCAGAGCTTGGCAAGTGTTCTCTGATGGCAAGCTCCTTTTTCTTTTGGTACAATGAGCAGTAGAGAAGACAGCACGTGTGGTCATTGAGGTTGTGTACATCAGTTTAGTAGTTACCACAATGTAATCAGGGTCACTGGTAGACTCTGAATCAGCACGTGCAGTCCACTCCTTTATGTTGATGTTCTGAAATGATAGTTAATCCAATGTAACTTGTGCTAAGGTGGATATACTTTGCCCACAAGTTCATGGTAATCTCGTTTGACAACTTCACACAAGGTGACAAGTTGGTTGTACCAAAGATTGGAAGGCTCTTTCAAAGTGCTTTGAGGCATTCCAAGGTAGAGCAGGCTTTTGACCCTTGTTTTATCGTCTACTGTATGTACATATGTATGTCAGCTGTAGAACTATAAGTAAAGTTTCAAGAGGTAGTGGATTAAATGACATTAAGTCTCGAGGTGATGTAGTGATTGCCTTTGGTGGAGAATCCATTCCGCATGCAGTGGGTCAAACTTCTCCAATGAGAATCATTTCAAATGTGTCTGTACCATTTACAGTGTGATAATCCCAGATGTTACTGTTGGTCATTGAGCACCAGAAATTAGTTTTGTAGCTAGAGTGTGCAAGAACTAGATGGCTTGGCATGGTGAGAAAGCTGTCGTAAATGTCATTGTAGATGTTGAGGAGATGTTGCAAAGTAGACATATGTAGTAGTTGTGGGAGAGTACAACAAAAGTGACTGAGGGATGAAAGACAGAAGAAAGAAAAGAAAAAGGGGGTAGTGGATAGAAGAAGAAAAAGCAAAGGGTGAGACACTGCGAATTTCAATAACTATTTGTGGTTGTAATTTTGAATTTGGAAGGCAATTGGGGAGAATCTGCAATTGTTTGAGTGATGAAGATATCAGTGCAACTTGTATAGAGGTGTGCACCTGTTCGTTGACATGTGAGAGGAGGAGGTAGAAGAATCATATGATTCTCTTTAACTGAGAGTGGGCTTTTGTGTGAGTGAACGTGATGATGCAGAGTTGGAAGTGCTCAGATTGGACAATCAATTGATTCAATTTTTGATTTGTCATAGAAAGGCAGAAGGATTGTAGTGTGTGTTATCCAGAAAATCAGATGGTGCTGTGAGGAAAAGAGCCACTTTATTGCTTTCAAGTCAGGGTGTATGTAAATGATTCAGCTCCATTGTCATTTAGAACTTGTAACCGTGTGTTCTCATGTCTTAAGTCTTCATTTTGGTGTAAGGTAATTTGTTTGATTGAAAAAGGTCACATAATTAGAAGTCCTTGCAAGGATTTGATGCAGGATAGCATCACATATGGAGCTTCAATGCCAGTACAAGCTTCTAAGTCCACAATTGCATCTTCATCATCATACCTTGGGATTTATGGATTGTCATTGCAAATGCAGGCAATAAAGGCAGTTGGGTTCACGAGATTTTTAATGTTCCTCATTGGAAAGGATATTGCAATGTGATATCAACAGTATCTGCAATGACAACAGACTTGTATGGGTGAAGATGTGGTCACTTACAGAAGGTATGTGTATGACACATGAAACTGCAATACATTGTTGTGCAGAATTAACACTATATCAAATACTTTTCAAAGTCCCTACACACCCATTAATGATGCCAGATTCTATATCATAGTTTTGAGTGATCATAACAGGCATTCCAATTACCAATGGTAAGCAGTTTAGTCATCAGTTAGTTTCACCTAAATTCAGATGATGAACAAACACGGATTCTTCAGGAGTCAGTTCACAACCTTTATGGTGTCGATACTGTAATATCTTTGCAATGATTTTCCTGAAGTCTGTGCATAACTGATGACAGCATGCTTATTGAGAGTATCTTTTGCATCATTGAAAGGCACAATTATAGGTGTAGTTAACCATGTAGAGTTTTCCTATGTGGATAAAACATTGTCTACCAATCTAGTTTGCAGTAAACAATAATCATCATCTGTGCACTTTCCAACACAAAGACAGTGAAGAAGACAAATGAAAACTTTGTTGAGTTCACCTACTTGACACATAACTTCAGTCAATAAAACAATGGTGTGAACTGAAAGCCAAAGACGTTTACCAAATACACTTATTTGTCTCTTTGCAGTTCCAACATCAAAAGCATTGGTATGACTGTATATAGAACATTGAGCAATGGGCAGGAGTTGTGTGAAATCACCAGCAAATATGATATTGATACCACCAAAAGGCAAGTTGCTACCTTTAGCAATACAGAGCACTTCATGGATCCTCCTCATCATCTTCTGTCCTATGACTGAGACTTCATCCACAAGCAAGAAATCAATTCCTTTCCACTTTGTTTTTAAGTCACATATTGTTTTGGCAGACAAATGACCATTTCCTCATTCATTCAGGTTTAGAGCTGTGTGCAGCATGCTACCAGAAATGTTTTTGGCTGCAACTCCCATGAAAGAACAGAGTCAGAATCAGGAAGATTGGTTAATGCAGTTGAAGAATTCTCAAAGAGCATGGATAACACAAGTTTTCCCTGTATCACCTGCCCCACCAAGGAACATGCACAGAAGGGGAGCATGCCTCATCAAAGCTTGATGCACAACAATCATGAATGCATGATGTTGTTCTTTATTAAGGTTATATCATTCTGCAACTTGTCCAGCCTTATCCTCATTTTGATCACAATGGTTTAACACAGGTTGATTGAAAATGATAATTGGTGGAATACCATGAGGTGCATCTGTATGGATCAGCTCAGTGTCATCATGCAACATTTCAATGGAAGGTACAAGACTCTGCAAATATTGATTTGATGCTAATGAAGTTTGCAGTGTTGTGCTAACAATCATAACTTATTTTGATTGTTTAGAATAAGCATGATATGTAGCTTTCCACTCGTCCTCTAAAGAAAAATTGCAGTCTTCTACATAATGCTCTTTTGATATTTTGTTGTGTGAACACACAAAAGCATTCTGATTTCATAGATCAAAACAACCTGTGTTTGCAAGATACATTACATATTCCTGAGAAGACCCCAATTCCTTCAACTTTTGTCAGGAGTGACAGGAGTCAATACTTGTCAACAATTCTAATCTATCAGAGTTATCTTCATCTGAGTCAAATGCTATCGAATTATCTTCAGCATTTCTTATTTCATCCAGTATATCTCTTCATCAAGTTTTATGATGTTCTTGACAATGCTGTGCATAATCAGTATCATGTGCATCTTTGCACTCTTGAAGAAGCTGAATGTTTTGAATTATGTTTTGTTTACAATGGTAAGCACTGTTGGTGTTCGTCTTCCATTTGTTATAAGCATCCTCCCAAGAATCACAGTCATCACGAAGGTCATGTGCAGTCCACCATGGTTTGAAGAACATCAACATTAAACGAGCATGTTATGCAGTAGTATCACTTTAATCATTTCAAGGTAATCCAGGACCTATTGGCATTGGCACCAAGTAAAGTGCAGGATGATGTATACATATCTGACGACTGTGTGATTCAATGTGATCTGCATGAAACAAGAAATGTTGGTGTGCTTGACAATCATCAAGAAGTAGATCCTCAAGGTTGACATCTATTGGTGTTGCACTAGTGGCTTCATCCCCATCACTTCCTGACAGCAACAACAAACTATTGAAGTCAATGTGGTATGTGCTGTATGTCTACCTATTTTGTTTGTCTGAGCGCAAAAATCCCACAGGCATATATTGAACAATTCTATCGGCTGCAACTGATAGTTATCCACAGGACTGGCATGATAAACAATAGTGCCACTAGACTCTGCATCAATGACATACTCATTATCTGAGCTTTTATGTTCTGGTTTGTTACATCATTCTGTGTTTTTATCATCTGAAGTTGTTTCTGATGTCATGTTCTCATCTTCCAATGAATGATTACAAAGACTGTCATCTGAATTAACTCTGCAGTGAAGATAACACTCTGGACTAGGGATTTTTTTGTTCAAGACACTTTAAAACGAAAGCCAATATAAAGGCCAATAGTGATAACTGGTGTAATGGTCTCCATTTTCAAGCAAATAAGCTACAACCTGTGATGCTGACAATTCCTGACGAGATAGCATCAAAAATGCACATTTTTGAAGTAAATGTTTCATATGCGTTTTCAAGTCTCCCATTGGGTTTGAAAGTTCTGTGAAGCATTGTGTGGCTACATCTAGCACAGATAAGCAACATGCACCTTCAATTGTGTTTTTGTGATGTAATCTGTAATGTAATACAGTACAGCTTTCACCACTCCCTCTAAAGCAATAAATTTGATATCTATGTTGCAGTGCACACATTGAAGTATTGTCAGATTAAATGGATTAACTAAACCATCCAAACAGTGCAAGTAAACATGTCCTGAGTCTGCATCTACATACATAAGTTTCCAGAGTAAAATTTTCATTACCCAAATTAAACTAACACTCACGTGGATTCAGAGATCCTTTTCCAATACTTATAACAAGTTGCAGTGTGTTTATGAACCTGACATGTCTTTGCTAAGAAATGAATATCTTTCAGCATTTTCACGGATTGTATGTCTTTCAGCTTATTTGTTGAAATCAAAGGTGCATGGACCAAACAAGGATGGTTTATGGAGGAAGGGATTTGTAGATCTGAGAAAGGATCTGGTGGAACAGCACTGGAAATTGTATCATCAAGGAAAGTTAGTAAGTGCTGTTTGAATATTTCATCATGCGCATTTGACAATTTCAGCTTGATTTGATCTATGTTTAGAGCTCCATTCAACCAAATCACCATATGGCAATGTAAGCTACTGCGTCCTTGCACCTCTACACAACCATAATAAGCTCTCACAGAACCTAAGACTCCCAAAGATTCAGAGGTTCATCGTATATCATTCCCGCGATATCCCAGAACAGTGCAAATAAAGATAGTTATGCAGGTGTGAAAAAATTGACTTGCAACAACTGGATCAGCAGCAATTAAAGCTGATTGCATCCAGAAATCAGGAATATCATCTTGAAGCATATCATCAACATTGATGGCTGATCCTGCAAGAACTTTGACTATAGGATTGTACACATCTGTGGGATTGATTGTAACGTAAAAGGTTGGTAAGCCCTTCTCGATCATTAACTTTCTTATCTTGTTATGCATTTTTACTCAACAACTGCTTGAGCCAGGTACATATGTTATTATGCATGACACTTGACACAATAAGTCTCTTACATGACATTCTTCCACAGTAAACAAGATGTTGTTTTCACCAGTGGACAAGCGTTCTGCAACCACATGAACAGCGCCAGAGGAAACCAGTGTAAAATTAACATGAAATGTGTTGAAGAATTAATGATTGATTTTGAGATGTGTATGCAACAACACAGCTCATTGCTGCAGAACATTAAATGCAATGAACATGAATGAATAGTGCTTCCTAAACTGACCATCTGAAAGACAAAGCAAATGCTTGACGTGTATATTTAGTGATACATGCTGTTTACGATTTATTTCCTCAGGAGCACCTATTCCATAAGGATACAACATGGGATAGGTCAATGGGAAAAATGCTTCATTATTGATATCTCCAATGGGCACAGCACCATAAGGAACTTGAATGTATGCCCCAAAGATTGGAGTACATGCTTCAAAGCAGTTGCACGCAATACATTTGCAGGCGCATCTTGGTAACAACAACAGTCTTGAAAACATCAAAGTAGAGGATAATTCTACATGATTTGATGTGTCTGTTGTGTCATATCAAGCAGTGATGGTGGTGCTCTGCTCTGTTGACAATAAGGTTTCAATATGTACAGGAAGAATGTTGACAGCTTGAAGGTCATCAAGTGTGTGAATATCGATGTTGATGTCCTTGTAGTAAGGATTGTATGAATACAACCATTGCAATGCACCTATCACCTTCTCCTTCCAGACCAGAAGTGGACGTGCATGGTGATGCAACCACTCTCTTGATGGAGTTGTTGGACCTGTGAAAAGAACACAAATCATGGTGGTAATATCCTCTACTGATGGTGGAAGTAAATTTAAAATTTGTTCAGGATCCTAAGGGTAAACGATAATATTGCCATGCAAACCTCGTTAGGCAATGGGATTTGAGTGACCTTCAGTTTCTTGCAGATGTACAATGAAAGCTTTGGCTTTACAACTAGCAATCATGCACTCTTTGATCATTGTCAGGTCCTGAAGTTCAAACGGCACCTCTCCAAGAAACATGCTATTCACCAAAGACAATGGGGGAGTGGTACTGTATTTCTCTGCAATGATTTCCAACATGTTGAACACAGTATGAATATAGGTGCTCTGTCATTATTGAATTTTATGCCTTCACTATTAGTAAGTCTTTTAAAGGTTTGCAATGCGAGGAAAGACATGGCCAAATGCATTGTAAATCCAACCATTGACAATTAACGACAGCGCCATAACAATTGCGACACTTGTCAGGGCAAGTTAATGGACTGATGTTGAAATCCATGCAGGAGACTTCAACACATTTGCTAGGCGGATGGCATGTGGAACAAAAAGCACACACCTCCATTGCCACCATACACTATGGAGTCGAGCAAGGGTTCATGGCGGGTGCCCAAAGTTGCTGCTGGAATCATTCCATCTCTTAGACTCAAGCAAGGATTCACCAAAGATGCTCAGATCGGTGTGTTTTACAATCCGATGATTGCAAAGCTTGTTGTCCATGGACAGAATCAGGCCAAAGCCTTGAGGATGCTCAGGTGAGGACTGGAGACATATAAAGTGATTTGTGTTGCTACCAACATCGAGTACCTCAGAACACTTGCAGGCAACGATGCATTTGTTGAAGGGGATGTTGAAACAGGATTCATCAAGAAACATCATTTAGAGTTGTTCCCACCCGTTTCAGAATCCTCTCTTGAGCTATTCGCACAAGCTGTGCTATACATTGCCCATCAAGATCAGATGGTCATCTCTCAGTGCACGTCAGTTTGCTAGAGATGTCTATGAGCGTACTATTATGCTGTCCAAGGACGATGCTTCTGCTTCCCACATCAACGTCACCCATAAATACACCTCTCCTGGTCAATTTGAGATTACTGTACATGGACCTTTCCCAACTACGTTTGAGTCCATCTTTGCATGTCTTATCTCCCCAACAACACTCGCAGCATTCTTGAGGAATACGACTATTGTCTCACAGCCTCCACTATTTGCTGTGCCCAGGTCAACTTGTTCAGACGTTGTTGAAAGACTGCATCTCTTTTCTGCAGATCGGGTTAAAATGATGGTTACAGTACCACCTCCTGGGTGATGGTTGTCGTGGGATGGAAATGAGGTAAGGGTGTGTTACAATTTTCTCTCCTTTTCCGTTGTCACCCCTTTTCCCCTTCATTTCCTTTTCCATGTCACTCCTTTCTTCTCCACAATTGAAGCATTCACATCACTTCCTTGATCATCTTACATTCACTAACTAGCTCTTTTGCTAGATGATCTCATACCCTTTTTCTCATGATCTCTTTTCCTACTTCCCAGATCACTCAAATACCTTTATTCCTTTCCCTAGTCTTAGCTTTATCCTAGGTCTCTCTCTCTGTGTGTATGTTTGCCTTGTTTCAGTAGTGTCTTGTACCGACACCTCTATAGTCCCCCTAGTAGTCATGTACCTCATACTTGACTAACACAATACAAGTGTACATCTCATGTCACACCTTGCAAACTCCTTGAGAACTCTTTGATGACATTGTCATACCTCTTCGTGAGCATCCTCCATCAAACAAGTAACATTTGACATTTGACCTTGCCTGAGTACACTTCATGTAACAGGGTGAGCCCTGGGTAGCAAGTTGACAAGGGTCAGGCAGTGGTTGTGTTGGAGAGCATGAAGACAGAGACAGTGTTCAGAGCAGAGGTTGCAGGTGTTGTGAAGGTTGTTGGATGTGTGAAAGGAGGGAGAGAGCTGGTGGATATTAAGGAGAAGGAAGCGGTAGGGTCTCCATGAGCATGTTTACCTTTTCAGTGCGGTTGACTGATGTTGCAGCATCAACTGCCTATACTCTGGTGAGTGTACCAATTGGCAATATGGCAAATTGTACCATTACTATATATCTTAACGTGGATTTTCACATTGGGTATAAAACTTTTAACTTGAATAACTTTCTGCTATCACCAAAAGATTAATGTTATGAAAACCTTGGTAGATCTGAGAGTGGTAGATGCATGGGTATGTTATCCTGAAAGGTTGAGCAATTGAACTGGTTGGTCATAGTGGTAGGCAATCAAGTGTCCCAGGATATCTACATCACTGCAGATACCAGATTGAGTAGAAGTTCAATGGGTATACTCTGACACAGATAAGCTTGCCTCACTTGTGGCAATGGACCTTTTTCTTGATCCTTGGATGACTGTGAGATCAGCAAGGGGTTGAGAAGCACATTGCTCTGCTTGCAGTACAATATATGTGCTGATGGTTGGAACCCTTGGGCCATCTGAGTTCCTGATTTCAGGCAGAGTCAACTCAGTCAAGATGTAGAGGAGGAGTGTCATGTGATATTCCCTAGTTATGGCCATCACCCAACTTGGGCTGCTCCAACACTTCAGACTCTACCTGTTACGTTTTCTCTCTTTTCTCCTTATTCTTTGCTTTGACCTTTGCCTCGTTCGTGCACGGACACATCTCTCGTCACCATGATGACTCATTCCCTTCCACGTCATTCTACAACCTTCCACTTCCTTCATCATCACGCTTACTCATTCATGCTTACTTTCCTGCTTTGTCACTTGTTCTCCAACGTTCTACAACCTTCCACAGCTTAGTCATCATAGGGTATATATACCACACTCGCTAGCCGTTGTACCTTAGCTTAGACCTCCTCGATTGTACCTACAATACACTCGGGTTCCCATCTTGCTCACTGTCTGAAGGTACCAGCCCTTCACCTCCTTGTCCTTGACCGAGCCTCCGAGCTTCGGTACCTTGTCTTTGGACTTCCCTGGATTGTGCCTTGAGACTAGTCATCTGGGCCTCCGCACGCCAGTACCTTGTCACCGTCAAGCCTCTGTGCGTTGACTCTTTGAGACCTTGCTTCCGTCGAGGCTACGCTTGTTCCTACCAGGACCAAGCGTAACAAAAGGTCTAAGCTACTTTTTACGACTACCATCGCATAGATCGTTACCACCATTCCCCCTCGTCCATCCACAGACCCCCGCTGGGGAATCCCCAGCAGTGCCCCTGCCGAGAGCTCAGACTCAGAACCCCAGGAGGAAGAAGACCTCTTCACTTCTGACCACTTAGACAACGACATCCCTATCCCTTCGATAGAGGATACCACAGTTACCCTCGCTGAATACTTCGACAAGACCATCTACCTACCCCAAGTTCCCACTCCACCATCGCCCACTCCCCTTCCACAGACTGGTAATATCTTCCAGTACCCTTCACGCACCCCATCCCCCATCATGTCTTTCTCCTCGAGACCCATGGAACTCTGCCTTGCATCCCCCGAGACCTTTGATGGAAGCTATGCAACTGCCGTTCAGTGGTTGCAAACAGTCCACTTCTATCTCCACGTCAATGAAAAGGTCTATGACACGGACTCGAAACAGATAGCCTTCATGCTATCATACATGACCAAGGGCTCAGTACTCGCATGGATCAACAACTTCAGGCGAGAGGCACTCTCCCACACCATGCCAACCCTTGGAACGTTCGCAACCTTCATTGCGAAGTTCAACAAAGCATTTGAATGCCAAGATGCCGTTTACGACGCCATTAGGTGGCTGAGCAAAACACAAATCGAGAAAAACAAGAAAGGAGATTGGACCTCCTCCCTTGACCATTACGTCCAGACCTTCCAGACCAAAATGGGTCTGGCGGGTATCTCCGACGACAACGTCCTCATCGGATACTTTGCCAATGCCCTTCCTACACCCCTCACTGACAAAATCTTCACCATGGAAACAGTCCCGAAAACCATTGATGCTTGGGTTGACAAGGCCCTCATTTTCCAGAAAAACTGGGAGCATGCTCGCTCCATTGCTGAGCACCAGAAGAAGTCCCATATCCTGTACCAAAACTTCTCTGGACACTCCTCCACCCGCACAGCCAAGGACCCCGATGCCATGGACATCGATGTCATCAAAGTACCTAAGATGACTCCTGAAGAAAGGAAGCACTGCATCACAAAGAACCTATGCTTCCTATGCTACAAGCCTGGGCACAGCTCGCAGAACTGCCCATACTTCTCCTCTTCTCCCCTCACAGATAGGCTGAAGAAGACTTTGGTCAAGAAGGTCGTAAAAGATGACCTACCCAAGCTGGAAGAGATCGAGGACGATGAAGAAGATGAACCACCTGCCATAGCAGTGGTGGACTTTGTCCCTCAGGATTTTTGAAAAGGAGAACTCAGTCTATGCGAGTACCTCCTTCCTCTACTCATATGTGCACCCCTGTAGTTGTATCTAGCTCCCGCAAATCCATGTCCATTGCACTACAACTCGTGGAGCCCTTGCACACCATGAAAGCTGTAGACACCCACACCCTCGTTGACAGCGGAGCTGACATCTGCTGTATTGACTGCGACTTCGTGAAGAAGCACAAACTTTCAATGAAGAAACTTGAGGTCCTCTTCTGCGTCTGGAATGTGGACCAAACTGTGAACCAAAACAGACAGGTCCGTTTCACCTTGACTCTCTTTACAAACATAGAGGGTATCACGCAAGAAGTAACTTTCTATGTCATGTCTTGTGGCAACAAAAACGTCATCCTCGGCATGCCCTGGCTGAAGATGACAAACCCTGTCATTGATTGGGTGCAGCACACCCTTACCATCCCTGAATCTTGCGACCAGCACAAGGAGCTGTTCGCTCGATTTTCCAAAGACACAGAGCGCCATGAAGCCTTCTATGCATGCTTCAAACAGGCAACCCCACCACCACGGCACACCACGTAGACACGGTCTACGACTTCCTTGAACACCGTACACAAGAGCAATACATGCAACAAGCTCTCACAAACCGGACCTTGAACTGGATCATCCGCGGCGAAGGCCGTTACTACAAACCCACAGACCCTCGGATCTTAAAGATCACCACAGCCACTGAGCTCACAGCAGCAGCGGAGCTCACCAAACCCAAGCTGGTCTTGCCACCGGAATACTCTCAATTCTCCACCATCTTTGACAAAGAGACGGCTGACCACTTACCCCCATCACGTCCCTACAACCATGAGATCAACCTGGACGACTCCTTCGTACCTAAAGTCAGAAAGGTATATCCCCTTACTCCCACTGAACAGGAGGCAACAGAAGCTTTCCTCAAAGAGAACCTCAAGGCTGGGAAGATTTGCCCCTTGAATTCTTCCCAGGCCTCCCCATTCTTCTTTGTCAACAAGAAAGATGGGAAGCTTCACCCCTGCCAAGACTACCGCTACCTGAACAAACATACTGTTTGGAATGCATACCTGCTTCCCCTCATCTCAAATCTTATTGACAAGCTTCGGACTGCGAAGCACTTTACCAAGTTTGACGTCCGATAGGGCTACAACAATGTACGCATCAAGGACGGCCACCAATGGAAGGCCGTGTTCATCACCCACAAGGGGTTGTATGAACCCATGGTCATGTTCTTCGGCATGACAAACTCCCCTACCATGTTCCAGCATTTCATGAACAATTCATTCAGAGACATGATCACTGAGGGATGGCTTGTCATTTACATGGATGACCTCCTCATTTTCTTCCTAGACAAAGCTACGCACACCGAACGTACCAAAAGGGTACTACAATGAATGGAGGAACTCGACCTCCACCTGAAACTTGAGAAGTGCACCTTCAACACCTCAGAGGTGGAATACCTCGGAATGATCATAAAACCCAGTCAACTTGCCATGGACCCTGTCAAGCTTGACAGCATTGCCTCATGGCCTGTGCCCACCAAGGTCAAAGACGTCCGGTCTTTCTTTGGCTTTGCCAACTTCTACCGCCACTTCATTCCCGACTTATGCCACAGTTGCATGCCCCCTTCTCGACCTCACGAAAAAGAACCTCACGTTCAACTAGACCCCAGCCTGTCAGCAGTCGTTTGACTCGCTTAAGGCACTCTTTCTTGCCAAGCCGGTCTTGCAAATGCCAGACCCCTCTTGCCCCTTCACCATTGCCACCGACACCTCGAAGTTCGCTTCAGGCACCATCCTCCAAACCGACATCAATGGGGACTGGCATCCCTGCTCCTACATGTCCACGATCTTCTCCCCCATGGAACGTAACTATGACATTTACGACCACGAACTCCTTGTCATCATCTGTGCCCTCAAGTGGTGGCATCACTATCTCCATGGCTCCTTGTTTCCTGTCCAGGTATTCACAGATCACAAGAACCTGACGTACTTCCGTGCCCCTCAGACCCTTAATCGCTGCCAGGCACACTGGCTTCTTGATCTGTCAGACTTTGATCTAAAAATGATCCACGTCCCTGGAAAACTCCTCGCCGGTCCAGATGTGCTTTCATGCCGTCCAGACCTCCTTCCTTCCGATGACGCCACTGACAACAAGGGCACCACGTTACTTCCCCCTTCCTTGTTCATCCGCCTCATTGACGCCTCGTTATGTCACCTCATTGCCACGCACTTTGCCGATGACCCATTGGTCATGACCCACTTGCATACCCTTGAAAAACCCTTACCCACCACACTTCATTCCCGTCTCACTGACTGGACTTACTCTGACAGCGTCCTTACGTACAAAGGCCACATCTATGTCCCCATGGACAAAGCACTTCGCTGCTCTGTTGTGGAGCGATGCCACGATCATGAAACTGCCAGTCATCCCGGCTACTTGAAAACCCGTCAGCTGGTCACTCAGGAATACTGGTGGCCAGGTCTCACCCAATTTGTCCGGAAATATGTCTCCAGTTGCTTGGTTTGCCAGCAAAACAAGGCAAACACTCACCCCACCGTACCCCTGCTCACCCCCATCCGCTCCCATGCTTCCCATGCTTTCCAACAGATCTCTTGTGATCTGATCACCAACCTCCCCACTTTGGATGGCTTTGATTCTCTCTTGGTCATGGTAGACCATGGGCTTACTAAGGGGGTAATTCTTTGCCCCACTAAGAAAACTTGCACCGCAGAGGGAGTGGCAACACTCTTCTTCCACAAAGTCTTCCTCCACTTTGACCTCTATAACAAGGTCATTTCTGACAGAGGACCCCAATTCGCTTCAGCCTTCGCAAAAGAGCTAGGACGGCTCTTAAAATATGACCTCTCCTTGTCCACTGCATATCATCCACAGTCCAATGGTGAAACAGAATGCGTCAACCAGGAGATTGAAACGTATCTCCAGATCTTCTGTGGCTCCAACCCGGCCTCATGGTCAGCTAAAATCTCTCATGTAGAATTCACACACAATCACCGCCCCCACTCTGTCACTGGCAAATCGCTGTTCTTCCTCATGATGGGCTACGAACCCCGTGCCCTTCCCACAGCAATCACCGACTCTCACATCTCCGCTGTTGAAACTCGTCTCAGAAAGCTATCTGCCGCATGTGATGAAGCTCTTGTCGCCCACGAACTTGCTTGCCAAGTCATGGCCTCCCATACCCACCAAGGATTCACTCCTTTCTCCAAAGGAGACAAGGTCTGGCTAGAGGCACAGAACTTGAAGCGTCACGTCGCCAACCCAAAGTTTGCACTCAAAAGGGAAGGACCCTTCACCGTTGTGAAGGTGTTGTCTCCTATTACATATCAACTGTGCCTCCCCAAAACATGGAAGATCCATCCAGTCTTCCATGCCTCCCTCCTAACTCCCTATCATGAGAACTCTGTCTATGGCCCGAACTATCCGGTGCCACCTCCTGACCTCATTGACAGTGAAGAAGAATATGAGATCGAGAAGATCTTGTGCCACAGAGGAGCCCCGATGGCCCATTCCTTCCTAATCCGATGGAAGGAATATACTGCAGAAGAAGACTCCTGGGTCCCTAAGTGAAACATGAAACTTTCCAAGTTCACCCTGGAGGCTTATAAGAAGCTTCACCCCTCTGTCTTCTCCCCTCAGTCCTCTGCTCCCAAACCACGACAACGATGACCACTCCCACTCATCCCATGATCATCCGCTTTGAGGATGAAGAAAGCTCCCCCTCTCCACCTGACACGTACTCCAACCTCTACGCATCATCGTTCACCGACGCCAATCCACTGCCCTCGTCCCTTGCCATCCCCACCGTCGTCAATGACCTCTCTAGTCTCTCCTTGCCTCATCCCATGTCTCCAGAACATGTGTCATCTTCAGATGATCTCCCTGTTATCGAATCTGTAGATTCTCCCATCTATGCCAGCCGCCTTCGGGACAGCACCCCTAATGTCAATTACATTCACAACGTGAATTATCACCTTTTCAATCCTTGTCTACGACTCATTCTTGGCAATCACCTTGACTTTGGCTCCCCTTTGCACGCCTTGCAACATCTCCACCTGTACCTCACTAGCATGGACCAAACCATCAGAGAACTTGACGCTATCCCCGCCGCACGTCCTGCCACCAGATACATCATCAATGCCCATCGCAACACCCTTGGGGTGTTCCATGTCCTAGCCCACCAGTTCACCTTTGGTGAATTCCTTGGTGACATCGATTGATACAACCGAGAGTTAGTCCACACTCTCACCCCTCTGGCCCCCTCCATGTCCTCATCTCCCCTACTCCCTGATGAACTCAAAGTCCTTGAACGTACAGACTGCTACTGGACAGGTAATGATGGAGAGTCCCCTCTCCCTCCTAGTCACCCCCGCTACCATGAAGCCTGCTTCACATGTCACCGCCTGTTCCACTTGCAAAAGGACTGCCAATTGTACCAATGCCCCAAATGCTGCAGGTTCCACCCTGGTCACACCATCTCCCGCTGCCCTGTCTGCGTCTCAGAGGCCATCATATTCAGGAATGATGCCCTCAGCTCTTTCCTGCCCTGGCCGTCTCTCCCCTGTCCACAAGCTCCTCATCTCATTCTAGTCGCTTCCAGGTCGCCTCCTGAGGCTGCCAAGGCACTATACCTCACCGAGCTCATGCAGTCCCACCTGCTCGCCCTCACATTAGAACCGGATTGGGAAATTATCATCACTCTCGTTACTCCAGGTCTCCCTCCCCGGGTGACACCTCCCTTGACGCTGCAGCATATGACAACATTGATGGATCTCCTGTCTTCAGCACTTTGGACTTTTAATTGGTTCTTCGTCGTGGACTCAGATGTAGATAGGGGGTAATGTTATGTTTTCTCTCTTTTCTCCTTATTCTTTGCTTTGACCTTTGCCTCGTTCGTGCATGGACATGTCTCTCGTCACCATGATGACTCATTCCCTTCCACGTCGTTCTATAACCTTCCACTTCCTTCATCATCACACTTACTCTCCCACATAGCCTCACCAATGCCATCGGCTCCGCTTACTCATTCATGCTTACTTTCCTGCTTTGTCACTTGTTCTCTGACGTTCTACAACCTTCCATGGCTTAGTCATCGTAGGGTATATATACCACACTTACTAGCCATTGTACCTTAGCTTAGACCTCCTCGATTGTACCCACAATACACTCGGGTTCCCTTCTTGCTCACTGTCTGAAGGTATCAGCCCTTCACCTCCTTGTCCTTGACTGAGCCTCCGAGCTTCGGTACCTTGTCTTTGGACTTCCCTCAGTTGCACCTTGGGACTAGTTATCTGGGCCTCTGCGTGCCAGTACCTTGTCACCATTGAGCCTCTGTGCATCAACTCTTTGAGACCTTGCTTCCATCGAGGCTATGCTCATTCCTACCTGGACCAAGCATAACACCGCCCGGAGATCCCCATTGGTGGGAACAATGATAATCATTTTCGATCTCCGCCATGACCACCATGGCTGAAATCCCCAAGTCAGATATGTCGGACGTCGACTTGAAGGTACTACCGACAGTTCAGTCTCCTCCTGCTGAAACAGCTTCCCATAGTGGGTTTCTCCAGTAACATGTCTTAATCCATGCTTACATGACGCATACAGGTGTTGACAATACATCTGATGTCACTCCTCCCACTGAGACTTGGAACCATTATTCTGACGATGAACACAAGAAAATGGATGATCAAGTCAAGGCACAACTGGAGCGAGACCAGGTGCTGTGGCGGGAGAATCCATCACGGGTAGAGATTCATGCTGTGCTTCACACAGTAGTTCAAAACAATTCCAAGCTGGATCAAAAATATCTCAATTATGACGTTGATGTCCCTGACCATGTGAGGAACATGTTGATGGATGCCTGGAAGGCCATGTCATTTCACAATATTCGTATACTCCATACGTGTATTTACATGGTATCTTACTTTTATCTTTGTTTATCATCCATAGGCTGCATTCTGGCTCCTCATGGTGGGTTTCTCCGGTGACATGTCTTGGTCCATGCTGACACGACACACACAGACGATCTAATGGATGTTGACAACACGTCCTATGTCACTCCTCCTGCTGAGACTTGAGACCACTACGTTATAATTGCCCTCGATGAGGCTCATGTACTGCACAAAAGGTCTGAGGACGGAGAGTACGTTCCGGCAACTGTGTTACTACGGACCATCAAGGAGTATTCGGCAGCATTTACAAAGGCGCCAGTTTGGGTAGTGTTTGCATTGACTGTCTCGAAGGTTGCACACTATACACCCCCTCAAGCCCTGTGTGAGTGACAGTGTATACCTGTGGACTCTCTTCCTTACGACAGCAATGTTAGTCCGGTCAACAAGAGTTGCCGTCGACGGGGAACTAATTCTTGCACCATTTACACAACTTGGATGGGATCAGCATGCCCCGGTGCTCGAAGGTATTGAGCTAGAAAAGGTAGCATGGGCTAGCTAGTCATCTCTGCCAATACGGTCATCTGTTGTATGTAGTTATTCCCAGTATTGTGTCTTTATGTTTGTTGATTCTCTCGCAGGTGGTGGTCACAGAAGAATCACTGAACAACCGAACAAATCTTGAAGCTTGCTGCACAAAAGCTGTGTGCATCAGTGACATTCGATCCGAGGAATAGCCATCACGCATTTGTGGTGCTTGGACAGCGATTCGGTCTTGAGATTGCTTTCGGCCACTACGATGGAGTTCAGTACAATGATGCTTTCATAGCCAGCCACCTCCACATTTGCATCAAGACAACCATTGATCGGATGTGGAGCTATACGACCTACCCTTCCGAACCTATTGTATCAGCTGCCGCTGCCAACTTACTCTAGTGCCGAGATGCATCAGCAAATCACCCTTTTTGGAACAGGAGTTACAGCACTATGGTAATGTGACAGCATGTTACATGATGTTACAGCATGACATGCCAGCAGTGTCACATCGGCACATGGTTACAGTGCCATTACAA
>JBBPUD010000479.1:0-18360 GCA_038094475.1 Phylloporus aff. rhodophaeus
CAGTTCCTTCTCGAGCCTTCAATTCGTTTATTGACCTCGAGGTTTAGTATCGCAGTCCACCCTGCTGGAAACTCCTATGCGTCTGGAGGAGAGGACGGTTTCGTGCGGGTCCATCACTATGAGGAGTCATATTTCCGAGCCAAACCTTATGGGGACTTGGAGATCGATGATTAATCCAGCGTTCTGTATCCAAATCACAACAATATTACTCCTACACTGGGACTAAGTCCTTGTATCTGACACATATTCTAGTCTGCTCAAGCACCTACATGTACGAACGCAATTCTCTGCGCCAGCAGCAACTCCCTTTCTAATGCTGTCAATGCATCGTGAAGCGCTTGCGCAGTATACGTACGGTGAGTCCATCCATCTGTTTTTTCTCATTCCTCGTAAAAGGCAGAGATCACTAGGGTTTGGTTGAAAAGTCCCTACTTTTACGCAGCTGTGTAAAAGTACTGTTAATAACTGTTAGTTACTCGGGCACCACGGATGGGCAGTTAGAAATTGTGAAAAAGTCAGCGGAGTATAGATAGGTACCCAAAGTCAAATGTTGACGTTGAGCGCTGAGCCTCGGCCGAGTAAATTTTCATCCGCATTCCCATTGCCCAACAGCACTATCGCCACCTTCGCAGCGATCCTATGAACGTGCCATTACCGACAGCTGAGGTTCTCACCAGTAATCAATTCTTATCACTCCTCGAACATCTACGCACGATTATTCGTAATCTTCCCGGCGAGCTGCCTATTGGAAACCCCGCTTCATCAAAATACTTGGTGTTCTTGTCATTCGACTTAGACGAAGAGCTGGTGGAACGTACCGGCAGTGATGTAGGGGCACTAAATGAGCAATTCAAGCAAGTCTTTGGCTGGAAGACCAGAACGACCAGTGATCAACTGCTACTGATCGAGGAACGGGGCGATCCAATCCTGGCGGTCACAGATGTTCTTGAACAGTATCATCGTAGATATCCACAAGATAATATCATCAAAAAATGGGGAGTGGACATCACTGCGGGTGTATACAAAGTCTACGGACAGTACGGACAAATGGTACGTAGATCTGGTATGTCCGCTTCCATCATACTTACAAGCTGCACACCGGTATTAGCCCCTTCCATGGACAGCGAAGACGGATACATATCAAATAATGCTAGAAGCAGTGCGTGGTGATTACAATCTTGAACAATGGGTTGACCCTTTGTTTAAACTTAGGCATTTCCGAGCCAGGACTCACACAAGCCACTCAATGAGCCTCAGGCCCCAACTCTTGCACCTCGGATGCATACTACTGGCCTCAAAGGTCGCCCCCCAAAACTCTTGATGAATAAACTGATCGTCAGGCTTGAGGATGGAAAGAGTTGGAGGTGCATTGGCTCCAAATGCGACCATGTGCGGAAAGGGAGTCCACAGGAGGACCGTGTTCTCAAACATGCTTCAATATGTCGGTTCCTGGATCTGGATCTTAAACGTGAGGCAATCGAAGCCTCAAAGAACACATCCTTAGGTGCTCAGGCACATGCCGCTGTTGAGTCCATCGATTCCAGCTTATCCAATCCTTGCTTCGCGCATCAACGTGCTGACTCACAATCAAGTGATATGCTGCCATCCAAAAGGCTCAAAAAGACGCAGTCAATGTTAGATCTTGAGCCATTCCATCAAGCTGCAAAGCGGAAGAAGCAGGATGAGATTAAGGCGCTCCAGAGAGATGTCAATCTCTGGATTTTAAAGTTAATCTGTGTCCGTGGCCTTGTTCCAAGTGTCCTCGACTCTCCGGAGTGGAAGCATTTTATCAGCTCTCTGCATACATTGTATTCACCGACATCCTCAAGCATGTTCATTCACAACTTTATTCCAAAAGAGGCAGTTAGCATTCGAGATGAGCAGGTTCAAACACTGAAAGCTCTAAATAATCTCACACTGACTTTTGATGGAACAAATACACGGAGGCCACACTCTATCTATACTGTCCATGCGACAACCCCTGACCGCCGGACATACTTCTTAGAGGGCTATGAGGAATCTGGAGTCTCACACACTGCTGAATGGATCAGAAGTAAGATTTTGAAGGCAAGCATTTCTTTCTCCACTTTGTGGTTTGTTTTCACTTGTCTCGGAATCTGGTTAGACAATCCATGATATTGGCGAAGACAGATGGGCTGGAATATGCTCTGACAGTACTTCAGTTACGAAGAAGGCCCGTAATGATATCATCACGAAGGACATTCCTACTATATTAGATCTTGATGACGCCTGCCATCATATCCACAATACAGTTAAAGATGTCACATCAGCAGTTGAGTTTCAGCATGTATGAATAAATATTTATTTCATTTTATGAAACACTACTAACTCCAAATACCACTAGATGCTATCAATGCTCAAGCCAATCATCAAACATTTCAGCAAGTCAGCAAAGTCAGTGGCACATCTACGGAAAGAGCGATGAATTGGGACCGAGGATGAAAAGGTCAACATGTTGCAGAAGATTGGAAAGACACGCTTCGGAACCCATTGGTTAGCTGCAGCCTCACTTGAGCAGTGTTTCCCCAACATCCGGAACCTTGTTGAGGAAAAAGAGATCAAGTTCAAGGTATGCTTAATAGGTTCATTGATTATCGAAATTCGAAAGTATAAACTCACCCATTACAGAATAAAAAGGTCCAGGGCATGTTTCTTAACCGCCACCAGTCTATGACTGTGGAGCACGACATATCTATGTATATCAGCATTGTGGCACCATTTGTCCGTTCACTTTGGGCCTTGGAGGCTGCGCATGCAAATGCGTCAGATGTCTTTGTCTTTTGGCTTGCAATCGGAGCAACACTCAAAGATCTATTTGCCAAGGGTCATGACAAGACAGGAATCCCTTCGTCCCTTAAGCAACATGTCAGTAATGTCTACAATACACGCTGGAAGAAGTTCTTCACCAATGAGGTATACTTCACTGCTTTCGCCTTGGATCCACGTATGTACTATTATCAACTACATATCAGCCATAGTTTACACAGTGTTGAACAGGCTATCCGCTATCTGACTTCTTCATGAAGCCTGCTCTCGCATCAGCTACAATCTTGATTCCACGTCAAAAACAATGCACCAACGTGATGCCGACTCCATTGACCCGCATGCGTTTCCCTATGCCCCACCAGCGTGCATACGAGAGGGTCAAGGAATTTCTCAAGAAACGACTCAAGATCATGCTCGATTACCACAAAGCACATCCGGACATCAAAGATGAGCTTTCACCCATCATCCATGAGGTTGGTTTTGCTGGTATTGTTGAAGAATTCCGTCATCAGCTTGAGTCGTATTGGCTGAACGAGTGGCCATTCAATGTCCCCGTATCAAACAATGATCCACTGACTTGGTGGAAGATTCTGCAAGCACATCCTCATGCACGAGTACTCAGCGTGTGTCACGATTCTCTGTTCTCATTTCCATATTTTGATTTTTGGCCATTGTAGATTCTTGCCACCAAGATATTTTCTGTCCTCGTGAACTCGATGCCTGATGAACAGACTGGTTCCACTCTCACTTGGTTGAACTCCCCCTTGCGTGCAAACCAAAATGCGCAAACACTCGTAGACATGATTCAGATTGGACAGTACTACAGGGAAACGGTATGGTGCACAAAGATCTTTTGTCCGACTGTCTGGCTAATGAATATTTCCACCTCACAGGAAAAAATGGGTCGGAAAGAACCCTACCGTCCTGTTGTCAAGTTCCGTGATATGGATAATGAACTCATACAAGCTGTATCACTTGGAAAAGGAAAGGGCACCACGATGAGTGATGATGGTGACAATGTTGATCCTCCAGGTGATGTGATGAGTTCGGACAGCGAAAGCAGTGGCTCCGATGATGAAGACAGAGATATTGCGCCAGTAATTGGTTGGGACGCCAAGTCAACGAAACCACTAGACTTGCTGGCCGATGAAGATGTATCACTTGACAGCCCGCTGCTGCGTGATTTGCTTGCCGCAGAGCCAGTTGTGAGCAATGGCTCACAAAGCTGCCTTCGGTTGTCAGAAAAGCCGCCGCAACTGCTTTTACTATGGAGCCGGACTGGAGTTTCTAATTTTTTACATTTTTTCACACCGGAAGATTTTTTCACTGCGAAACTTTGTATTTTTAACTAGCTAATAACAGGCCAGTTGGAAACTGTTGATAACAGTAGTATGAAAATGTCTCGAACTGGCGGGTTTATTAACAGCTGTGGAAAAGTCTACCCTAATTCACTTGGGCCTAGATGGAATGATCCAAGCGAGGTGTAGATTGAGTAGCGATTGGCGACCAATGTAATCGATTGATCCATGACATTCATTAGAGCATTCAGTACAATTGCAAGTCAAACGGCCTACTGCCACCACCCTCCGTCGCTCTCTGACGAGACGGAGGCAACATGACTGCCTGTGAGCGATAGTCCGACGAGTTACTGGGTGCGACGATGGCGTGTTTGCCGGCAATTACCGACAGCTCTCTTTTGCGACCATGTCAGACAGACCCATTCTTCAATTAACACCTCTTGGTGCTGGCCAGGAAGTGGGCAGGTCCTGTATTGTACTGCAGTATAGAGACAAGACCGTCATTTGTGATGCAGGTATTCATCCCGGTCACTTTGGAATGGCTGCATTGCCCTTTGTAGATAACTTGGATTGGAGTACCGTCGACGCGATATTGATCACTCAGTACGTCGGGGATCGTCGACCTGTATTTGCGTGATGTCTCATCTTCTCTAGCTTCCATCTCGACCATGTAGGCGCATTGACCTACATCACGGAAAAGGTCGTCCGGCTGCCCACGCTCTGCGATGTATGACTTACTAACCACCGACAGACCAATTTCAGACAAGGGAATGGTAGAGTCTACATGACACAGCCCACGAAAGCAGTTTATAAACTCGTGATGCAGGATCTTTTGAACGCAAAGTTCGTCCCCATTGCCATGTTGCTTTGCCTCATCCTTAACCAGAAGTGTCAAGCATGTCTTCACTGGACACCCTCTTTACTGTTTCTGAGGTGTCCCAGTCGTTGTCTTCCGTCACTCCGATCTCGGTCCATCAACAGATTTCGCCGTGCCCCGGTGTTTCGTTCACTGCTTACCACGCAGGGCATGTCCTTGGCGCTTGCATGTACTCGGTCAACATCATGGGTCTGGAAGTCCTATACACAGGCGACTACTCTCGCGAGGAAGACCGCCATTTAGTAAGGGCGGAAATACCTCCCGTCCGACCCGACGTCCTCGTCGTCGAAAGCACCCATGGGGTGCATACCTTTGAGCCGAGGGTTGAAAAGGAGCTTCGATTTACGATGCTCGTCCATGCGATTATTCAACGTGGCGGGCATGTTCTTTTACCCGTCTTCGCCCTGGGTGGGGCACAAGAGCTGCTGCTTGTCTTGGAGCAGCATTGGGAGGACCATCCCGAGTTGCATGCCGTTCCGATCTATTATACTTCCAATCTTGCACGCAAGTGTATGGCTGTGTATCAAACTCACATACATTCGATGAACGCAGACATTCAATCGCGCTTTGCAAAGAGGGACAATCCTTTTGTGTTCAAGTAGGTGCTTTGGGTGTGGAGCCTGCATTACACTTATTCGATCATAACAGACATATCTCCAGTGTTCCCCTGCAGAGGAACTGGATACAGAACATTGCGCAGGGTCCCCCTTGCGTTGTCCTCGCGAGTCCGGGATTCATGGACTCTGGAAGCAGCCGAGAATTATTCGAATACTGGGCTCCTGATCCTCGGAATGGCCTTGTCATGACCGGCTACTCTGTCGAAGGTACCATGGCCAAGGTAAGTGGTCTCTGTAGTCGCACAGGGGTCGTAGGAACGTGTATTTTACTTGTAATGCAATATATACAATTTGTCTCTCCCGGGTGATTCATTCCAGGGCAACTGCAACTGTCTCACCTCACTTCCTCCCAGCGCATCCTTGACGAACCCAACGAGATCTTGTCAGCAAAAGGAGTGCCGATCTCACGTAGAATCTCGGTCGACAGCATATCCTTTAGTGCCCACGTCGATTACTCGCAGAACTCGGAGTTCATCGAGCTCATCGATGCAGAGCATGTGGCAAGTGATTTCCCCTCATCCGCAAGGGAATCGTAGAGTAATGCCATTTTCCAGGTCCTAGTTCATGGCGAGAAGAACACCATGGATCGCTTTGCTGCAGCCATGCAAACCCGATATAGGGACCGAGGTGTCTACCGCAAGATCTACACCCCCGGAAATCTCGAAACGTTGGAGCTCTTGATCCGACAAGAGCGTATCGCAAAGGCTCGTTTTCATCCAGTTTATCGCATTCGGAAAGGTCATGTTCGTGATAGGTCATCGGGAGGCTTGCTACCACAGTCCCAAGAGAAGGCGATACCTTATCTGGTTTGGTTGTCGCAAAAGACTGCACATATACGCTTCTAGATGCGCAGGATATAGAAGAGTTCACGGGGTTATCCATCCCAGTCGTGAAGCAGACGCAGAGGTTTGTGATTGTGGTTGCCTGGGAGTTGGTGCGTTGGCACCTGGAGGGGATGTTTGGAAAAATCGATGACCGAATAGATGGCGATCGAGAGATGATACGAGTATGTGCTTGCGTGGACTCGCCGCGGTCGTGGCTGATGCATACCAAGGTCATGGACGCTGTGGACATCAAGCACACGGCTGAACACCAAGTGACGCTCGAATGGGTGTCGAGCGCCCATAATGACATGATCGCTGATGCGACGTTGGCCTTGTTGGCTAGCGTGGACAAGAGCCCGGCGTCAGTGAAACGTAAGGCTCTCGATACCACCTGAGATGTTTCAGTGACAGTATTATCAGTGATGTCAGAGCGTCTACCCGTGCATGTCCATGCAGACGCGGGGGGGCCAGCGTCTGTGCGGTGCCAACGGATTTCCTGGTTCCTAGAGGCGCATTTCGGTGAGGTGGAGCTGCTGGACGAGCCCGTGGTGATTGTCCGCGTCGACGGAGAGGAGGCGCGTGTCACGTCGGGAGGGGTGAGCTGTGCAAATGGGACACTGAGAGAGCGGGTCGAGCGGGTCGTTGAGATGGCCGAGCTGACTGTACGGTCGCTGTACGAGCACGAACATTAAAAGTACTACAATTGTATTCTGAACAATGTTCTGGACAATGGGGAGAATGTTTTGGTATGTTTGTATTCCGTCGAGCGAACATGAACGAGCTTATTACTCGTCTGCGATTCCGCCCTTTTCTTTATCCTTATCATGTCCTTCGCCGACGCTGACTCCCTCAGACCAATTCTCCTCCGCTCCAGCACTCCTGGTGCGTCGCTGTCCTTTGGCGACTCTCCGCCATCACTTACGCTTCTTTTCTCGCAGCTCCAAACGAGAAAGGTGCTCTTTTTTGTTCTTCACATTGACACTCACCCTCACCATCGCCGTCCAGTTCTCCTCTACCTCGAGGGCCTCCGAGATTCACAGACAGTCGATTCTCCCAGCTCGACAGGGTTTCCAAACATCCCCTTGCCGCCCTCGAAGCTCAGCGCTCTCGGGAACGATCAGGATTTCGATGACATAAACTCAAACGTGCAGGATGGCCTCAAAACGGAGCTCTCCATCGGTGGCCGCTCCGGCGTTGTGAGTATTCCCCCCTCCTGCTTCTTCCCCATTTGCGCAGCGCTCAACGATGTCCACAGCACCAACCTGGCCCCCACGATCCGCCAGGCCCTCGCTACGAGTCCTTTGATTCTGGTCCTTCCTTTGGGAATCTCGGCCCCCTGCCAGATCATGCCTCTCATAACGGCGGTCCTCCCTGGGGGGACACATGGGAAGTACGTCCCCGTGCTCCGTACCCCTTTGCTTGTTCACGTCATACGGGCACGCGTGCTGATACCTTGTTGATCCAGTCCCAAGTCAATGGTACCACATATACCGGTGCAAGGGTCCCTCTACCTACTTCCGTGGCTTCTCCGGTAAACTCGCCGTTGCAAATCACCGTGGAGCCACCGTCGACCTCAAGTGGTTCCAAGTCCCGGTCACGCTCTCAGCTGAGTGCTTCTCATTCCAAGTCTCACAGATCTGTGGTGTCTGCTGTTGAGAGCGAGTCTCGCGAAACTGTAACACGTGTATGACTCATAATCCCAGGGTTTGGTAGTAGCCATCTGACCTTTTGCCGTAAACAGATGAAGTCCTCGAGTAAGGCCCCAAGTGTGCGCAGCGGTGCCCCCGAAGAGCTGCTTATGTCACCATCTCGAAGATCTCGAGCTGGTTCTAAAGCACAGTCCCATACTACTGATTATCCCCCCTTACCTCCCAGTACACTGCTGAGCCCATCTGGACAGACGAACCAGCTTCCGACATCTCCCCGCTCACGTCACCGTGCACCCAGCATATCTCCTTCTGATTCACCAAGCCAAGCACCCTTGAAGGCGATGCGCAAGGCTCTCGAAGAGAGGGACAAACTCCGTTCGATTGCAAGCATGTCTCAAGCGAACGACGATGGTGTTGCGTCGAAACGCGGTAGTCCATCGGTCCTCTCTGGAAGTCCCATGTCTCCTTCGCATCAAAACAGGCCGTTCTCGCCTTACCGCCATGCCCCCACAACCGAGGATCTTTTGTATGCAGCAGCAGCAGCTACACAGACCCAAAAGGCGCCGTCGCAGGTTAGCTCTCAAATTGGCTCTCAGGTGCATTCACAGGTGAATGGTGGAGGAAGCAAGCTCTCGCATGTTTCGCGTCATACACAGCAGTCTCACCACACACAATTGACGCACCGCACTCAGCAATCCCGTCAATCTCATTCGCAACGTTCTCGAGTCCTCGTTGATGAGGACGGTGAGGCTACCCCGACGCCTTCACGCCCACCCTCACCATCATTCTCGCTCAACGCGGACGAAGAAGAGATGGTCGCACGAGCCCTTGCAGCGCGCGGTGCTGGTGATCGTACCTCATATGCGCCAAGTACTTTGGAACCCGAGATTGTAAACTCCCATTTCCATGACATGGACTTGTGTATCCTTCTTCACCAGATGGATGACATGCATACCCACGAAGTTGTCAAGAAGGCACTCCGCAAAGCTGTTCGCCAGCGTGTGAAGAAACTTGGTATGAAGCACGATGCGGAGGTATAAGCTTTTTACCCTGTAAACATTCACGGTATTGATTATTCCTTTCTGCAGTCAATTAAACAATATCGCAAGTCATTCCATGATCATGACCCGAGTGTACACCTGGACGGGGATTGGGAGCCGACAGTTCCTGTGAGCGCTCTTTCTTGTATGCTTCCTCTTCAGCGTACTGAACCGTCCTAGCATCAGGCTCCCGAGTGGGCTAAAGAGTTGATAAATGGAATGATCAAGATGCACGAACGTCTCGATGTTTTGAGCCCTCAATCATTGAATGCGTCTATGCCAGCTCGCAGTCAGCAGTCGTACGCGGAATCCACCGATTCGCGTCAGCAATATCGCGGTGGGGACACCGAGTATACCGAAGGTGGTGATCAATACGGACAAACGCCTCGTACGCAAACTGTCAATATCAACACGCAAGTGACGGGCACAATGGCAGAATCAATGTACCAGGCCAACGAGACTGAGATAGTTGGTGAGTAATAGCAAGTGGCTTTGCAGGGCGAGTTTTCATACTGAATTTATGTGCAGACGAGGAGTATACCACTGGCGAGAACAATACCCAGCGATTTGAAGCACAGACGATGACGGAAACCCGGGAATTTTTGAGTGCGGATCGCGATGATTCCCCTGGACAACAATTCTTGGAGGAAGAGCTTTACAAGTTGAGAATCAAGCCTGGAGGAAGCCAGTCCGCAGTCACCCACAAGACATGGGAAGTTGCTCGAGACGATCAAGATGAATATGAGGAGGGCCACGGCGCATTCACCGAGTCTGGTCTCCCGGAGATTCCGGATAGTGGCAACTATACCGAACGCCAGGTTCCATCACCTCCTTTACCACCCCTTCCACATGACGGGAATAGGCGGGAACTTGTTCCTTCACAAAACTCGCAACTATGGAATTCAGGACATGAGTCTACCAACGAAATGACACCGCCTCCGTGGCAACGTATTCATCAACGGTTGCTCAATTGGGCTATTATCTGGCCAATGAGCGAGATTGATGCGGCCCTTGCGAGCACAACGCGAGGACAACAAGTTGATGAGGTCGCCCTAAGCATCTGGTCGACACAGACCTACAAGCGATACGTAAGAAGTCGGATGACGGATATCCCGGGAGGAAAAGTGGACAGGCTATTTGTGCCGCCCAACATGGCGGATGCTATCAGCACTGCCGTGTTCAACGGACGACACGGAGATGCCTCTGGGATGCTGAGGGAGCTGTGGGCTCCGTTTGGGTTTGATGGTGCTCCGCGATTGATCGTCGTGTTAGCGAAGCATCGCACGGACACCAATCATTGGGTCGTGCATAGGTGGGCTCTTCAGCCATCTTTTTATGCTCCAAATTGACATCAATCCCGCAGATTCTCTTTGCATGATGGTGCATTGACCACTTACGACTCATATCCGGAACGGACACTCCCTGATGGCCGGGTGAGTACATCCTTGGGAGACATTCTTGCATTCGCCGACTCTACTCTAGCCCCTCGGGTGGTGGTTTGCAATCCGAGTTGCGTGGCCAGGCGCCATCTACGCGAACCCTGACCACCTCATGCAAAAGATGGTTCGCCTGCACCGGCCGATGCAACTGAACATTGACAACTCGGTCGCTGCGGCTGGCATCTGGCGTAACGTGCTGATGGGCTCGCGAGCCGAACGCAGCCTCGATCTCGAACGTCTCCGTGACCTCATCAATACGGAAGTGAAAAACCTACGACAACGCAAAGTACAAGGAAAACTAACCATTAGCTCACCCAAGCCACACTATGAAGACATGTAAGATGGACAGGTAGATGAATCCCTCTTTCTCTTTTGCCGCCCTTTTTTCCTGCTTTGACGGATCTGTTGTATGTACGAGCTATGACATGCATCTCTCATTTCGTTCGACTTTTGATTTCATGCTTCTACCTTTTTATTTGTTGAGATGCGATGGTGGAAGGTTATTTTACTGTTTGTTGGATGATAAGTGAGACGTTGATTCGATTACTTACATGTATACATTCAATGAGATTGTGTTGGAAGATTCACCAGCATCGTGTCGAAGGGGGGATAGGCGCTAAGAACTTTCAAGGGGCTACCCAAGGATGTCGTGCTAAAATCAACACGGAGGACCGTTCCTTCCCCACCTTGGTAGCACAGCGAACCAGAAGCCAAATACTAGCCAGTGGCTCCATCTCAAGGCCCCATCCCCGAACGCGGAAAAGTCGCGGGGTATTGCTACTTCCCCAAATTCTGCAAACTTTCTGCCAAAGAGACGACCGAATCCGTCTGGGTCATAGTCGGTGGCATCAAAGATGAGCTGGAGTTCCCCAAGACCTGAAAAGACGGTCAACGATCGTGTCAAGCGAGAGTTTTGAATCGCGTACGTTGTACAACAGATCTGCATCACGATTCAGCGCATCTCGCACACGTTCTGACCGATCTTTGGACCATTGCGGGTTTCTTTTCTTCAAGGCCTGTTTTATGGCAGTATTTTTCTTGCTAGTTTGCTCGCTCGCACTGGACCAAGATTTGGCCGAACTCTTCGTTTGGTGTCCCATCGAGAGGTACGTTGCTTACGTCAGTGAGAGTCTGCCTTCTCTCCAGCGTGCACAACGTCGCCTGGAGACCATCGGACGCGGACTCAAAAGCCTTCAAGACGCGCCCATTTTCGATTCGAGCTGGCCGTGACCAAACGGGACTTGCAGGATGGCAGACACCCCGACGCTGAGCGTGACGTTGCTCGGTGCAGGCCAAGAGGTCGGACGGTCGTGTTGTGTACTCCAATACAGAGGAAAAACGATCGTCTGCGATACCGGCATTCACCCTGCGTACAGCGGAATGGCGTCTCTCCCGTTCGTTGATGAGCTTGACTGGAGCACCGTGGACGCCATTTTGATCACACAGTATGTTTTTGACTCGTTGTCTAAGGTGGTTGCTCATTTGGGGTACACAGCTTTCATCTTGACCACGCTGCTGCACTCACCTATATTATGGAAAAGGTAGAGTGAGATATGAGTAGAGTTTTGCTGTTATTGACCCCTTTGCAGACGAACTTTAAAGATGGCAAAGGCAAGGTGTATATGACACATCCAACAAAAGCTGTACACAAATTCATGATGCAAGACTTTGTCCGCATGAGGTTTGTTGATCGTTTGTGCTTGTAAACGTCCTGTTCAAATGCAACCAACCCAGTTCGTCATCGTCTGATGCCTTGTTCACGCCATTGGAGCTATCCATGTCCCTCTCATCCATCATTCCGGTCTCGGCACATCAGCTAATTACGCCGTGCCCAGGTGTCTCTTTTACGCCCTACCACGCAGGACACGTGCTAGGAGCTTGTATGTACTTGATTGATATTGCAGGGCTCAAAATCCTTTATACTGGCGACTACTCCCGCGAGGAAGACCGTCACCTGGTAAAAGCAGAGGTTCCTCCAGTTCGGCCAGATGTACTCATCGTCGAGAGCACGTATGGAGTGCAGAGTTTGGAAGGCAGAGAAGAAAAGGAACTGCGTTTCACAAGTCTGGTACATTCCATTATCAGGCGCGGTGGCCATGTGTTGCTACCCGCATTCGCGCTGGGCAGAGCGCAGGAACTGCTTCTCATTCTAGACGAGTACTGGAAAAAACACCCAGACCTCCAAAACGTTCCGATATACTATGCGTCCAGCCTTGCAAGAAGATGCATGGCAGTTTACCAAACTTATATACATACGATGAACGCCAATATTCGAACAAGATTTGCAAAACGAGATAATCCGTTTGTTTTCAAGTGCGTAATCTAATTGTTGTGACTTCACCCAGCATGTTTATGCTTTTCGTAGGCACATCTCTAATCTACCACAACCACGAGGATGGGAGCGAAAAATTGCCGAGGGTCCTCCGTGTGTTGTACTTGCCAGCCCCGGCTTCCTACAAAATGGACCTAGTCGTGAACTACTTGAATTATGGGCCCCAGATCCGAGAAACGGTCTTATTATTACCGGATACTCTATCGAGGGCACACTCGCTCGGGTGAGTGGTGGCTGGAATGGAACCCATCTTCATTGTCTTCTCTGCTTATCCGTGTATTGTATGGTCAAAATGTGACATGCTACATTCCACCTTGACATCGGAAGAATCTCAGCTTATTATTGATTCAACACTATCTAGGATATCATGACGGAACCTGAAGAAATTATCTCTGTTAAAGGACATTCAATACCTCGTAAAATTTCTGTGGACTATATCTCCTTCAGCGCCCATGTTGATTATTCGCAAAATTCCGACTTTATAGAACAAGTCAAGGCCCAACATGTTGTGAGTGGTTGTCTTGGTTGTTACCCCATGACTGACTGATCCATCCAGGTCCTTGTTCACGGTGAACAGACTGCGATGGGACGCCTGCGTGCTGCCATGACTGCCCGGTATAAGGATCGCGACGAAGATGTCAAAATCCACACACCACGAAACCTGGAGACACTCGAGCTCTCCTTCCGTGGCGAGCGTGTTGCAAAAGTGAGTGATTATGTCTCTTTCTTTATCTTGTTCGACGTTGCATTCGAATCAGGCCATTGGTACGTTGGCAGCAAAGGCGCCACAGGAAGGGGATATCGTCTCTGGTTTGCTTGTATCAAAAGATTATTCATATACGCTGCTTGACCCCCGTGACCTTCGAGACTTTGCGGGACTTTCGACGACGATCGTGACGCAGAGGCAGAAGATCGTGCTCGGCGTCGGTTGGGATCTAGTACGGTGGCATCTAGAGGGAATGTATGGAAGTGTGGAAGAAGGCATGGACAAGAGCGGGGTCCCTACGATAAGGGTACGCTCATCGAGTAAAGGCAACGCCATCTCTAACCCAAGCTCTAGGTCATGGGGATGGTTGACGTGAAACAGACGGACGAACATGAGTTGACGCTAGAGTGGGATTCGGGTGCAAGCAACGATATGATTGCGGATGCTACGTTGGCTTTGATTACGGGCATTGACAAGAGTCCAGCATCTGTGAAGCGTACGTACTAAGCGTACCACCTGCTTTATCCCTAACGGCCATTCGGTTCTATCAGTCACCACCCAACGATGCTCGCACTCGCACCCACATGCTGATTCTGACTCGGAATCGGCATACACTCGAATACAGCGTCTAGCCTGGTTTTTTGAAGCACATTTCGGGGAGGTGGAACTGCACATGCCCGAGGAAACAGATGAGCAAGAGCACGACCAGGGCGAAGCCACAAGCCATGACCCTGCATTAATCGTCCGCGTTGACGACGCTGACGCGCACATCAATCTCATCTCTTTGGTATGCCTTTCGGCACCCAGAGTCGACAGCGCTAACAGCACTTCCCGCTTTTAGGTCGTGACCAGTTCAAGCGACGTATTGAAAAAACGCGTCGAAGCCGTTCTAGATATGGCGGTGACGACTGTTAGTTCACTTACCGAATCCTTCCAATCGGGCACACTCGTACTGCAGGAAGACGCTGTCGTTGGAAAAGAAGCCGATCACCAATACGAACTATCAGACAAACCGGAAGACTCTGGTGATCTTATTGTTCAGGTATCAGATGTAGTTTCTGAGGATACAGTAGCCATGGACGTAGTGATGGATGTGGTCGAGGGCCAATCATGATGTATGATATGTTGTCCCGTGGGTTCTGCTATTACCCCCTGTCTTACCGGACGTTGCTGGCTGTGCGCGTGACTCCGCTCATAGTGCAAGATACGATAGACACCAACACTAACGAGAAATGTTGCTGATAGTTCATCATTGGGCCTCACACAAATTGGACCTCTTCCCTTGGTGGCAACTACGACGCGCAGGCATTTGTTACTTGTTCTAATTTCGCACGGAAAATGATGTTCCCAGTGGGTCATACTCACATTGTGGAAGGGACTGAATTACACCAGGTACATGGCTAGATGAGTTCGTTTTGTCTTGTGTTCCTCTCTTTCTATGATTGCAGCTGACGTCCCTATTGATCGACTGCTATTAGCCTAGTGGTCCAGTGCATGCGATACAAGAATGTGATCACTGAATAGCTCTTCTTTTGACATTGGTGGAGGCTTACTTGAGAACCTAGAATTGCATGCACCCTGAAAATGTGGACGAGGTACGAGCGCTCCTTGCTGCATTTAAATCCTATTTACAATAAGAGTAGGAATATAAATGGTGTACATCTTTCGGCCGAGTGGGGCTACCACCGGTCATATCTTTTTGTAGTGTCCGTATCCGGAATGCAGTACCTAGACAGCCTGTTCAACGATGGGGTAACAATGGACAGGTGCGTCATTACTGCTTATGTTCTCTGCTCTACTCGCGTCTCTCAGAGTGCGTGGACCTACAGCCAAGTCGGTCTATAACCCTCGAATTGCCATCCGACCACCAGGTTCGGTCTCACTCCATTGACCCCCTGTGTATGCTGCGATCACTCGTGGGCTCGGTGCGATATGCCTCGAACCAGGGTGGATCAGAGCGGGGACTGCCACTGTCCACTAGTGGTCTTCCAAACTGTCGTGTCAGCCGCCAATCCCTAGTGTCCGATAACACCCACAAAAATAGCTAGTATGCTGAATGTGTATCGCTTGCATGTACATAATGTTTTGAACACTGGAGGCGTCCCGACGGCTGACAAAAGCCTTCTATTACATCATCTAGATGTGGACTTCAATGGTTGGTTTCGCAATGGTGTTCTGCCTAGCTTGCACTACGACGTCTACAAAGATGTCCCCGACGCACCTCAGGTATTTTTTCCCTGGACACACTGCAGAGCCAGTGAGATTCCGGATTAACGATCAAGACGTTGTCGGAGACATCGTTTCAGACCTCCAGGAGGAGGCTGCCTTCGATCTTGAATTGGAGGTTGCTTATCTTCCCAAGGTGAGTTCTACGCAGCACCCAATCACACCCTGGATCAACGCATGGTCTAGGACTTTGCTCTGAGCGTCGATCCCATACTCGACCTTTCAAAGAGGCTGGATGCTGTTGCTTCTCACCTCCAGTACGCAGACAAAGGGAGAAAGATCCTGACGTTTGAGCTTAGTGAAAAACGTGCCGTTCAGTGGGTTATCTATGTTCATAAAGGTTTGTTGCTTTGTTCAATTTAGTGAGTTAGTCGACTGAGTCTTTTCAAGGGGAGTTTATCCCATCCGAAGAAGCTTCACGTACGTATTCCGTAGGAAATCGTTACAACTGATTTATCCTATCATTTTTAAGACCGTAGGGATTTGATCCAGCACGCATCAGCATCATCGGCGCCGTCAACAATTGCTGGTTGCACCTCAAATATCCTGAAATATCAAGAATCCGATCATCCTATATACAATGGTCGCCCTCTCCATCGTACCGGACCTCCTGTGACGATCTATGAAGACGTTTTCGCCGACCTTGTGGAAGACCTGGATCATCTCTCGGAACGACCGGATAATGAGGGCATATTGTGTCAAATAGGACAGCTAGTCAAGCAATTCCGTGCGATATATCAATCGGAGTCTGACCGTGAGGCGGCTGTATATCCTCTAATCTCGACACTTCTTGGCGTCAGATTGGAACGACATGATCGCACTGGTCCACCTCCAGGTTCGGCACAGAGCGATGCCGTCGTTCGCTGCAATGATGCAATTTTGCTGCATGTTGAATCCAAGAACGAGGAAGCGGCAAGTGGTATCGCCGAATTTCAAGGGCACCTTACGTTGCTCAAACACATTAGTGGTTCCAAAGTATGTCTAATATAGTCCACATGTTCACAGAATATTGTTCCTGACAAGTGATCAGCGTTACGGTACCATCAGGAGCAGGACGCGTTGTCCATGCATACACGTCACCATCACTGGGTCCAATATAGCATTCAGTGGCTCCGTTCTGGCGGATACGTATATGTCGCAGGTATTCGTGCGAATATACTTAGGAGATAACCTTTCGAGGGCCAGCATTCATCAAGCTGCAAAGATTTTCGACACCTTTCAAGATGCGGTTGGCAAACTACGGGATAAATACGAGCTACAGACTCCCCGCAGTTACTCTGATTCATCACTGGACCATGCGGTACTTTTTCCGCAACCGGCGTACCCCGTTTCCATCGACCATCCTTCTATTGTCTTTGAGAAGCGTTTCTTTCCCAGCGGAGACCGACATCTTGAACCAGCATCCCGATCGTTATTCCTTGCGAAATATAATGGCGAAACCGTGCTAGTCAAATTCTGCGAAACGTACCATCCCGAGGCTCACCGTGCGTTAGCTGTAAAAGGCTTAGCACCCTGTTTGGTGTTCCATACTAAGCTGCGAGGCGGAGTACACATGGTAGCCATGGAATATATCAACGGGTTAAATGCTCACCAGCTATTTGGGGATAGAGACTTACCAGAGGGCGTTGTTCGGCGGGTCAGCGCTGCACTTGCCACACTGCACTCCATGGGCCTCGTATACGGCGACATGCGGCGCCCCAACATTCTTCTCGAGACCCGAGGTACAGAACCCGAGGTCCATATGGATGACGAGCCAAAGCGTGTATACCTCATTGACTTCGACACGGTCGGTGAGGCTGGGAAGGATCGCTATCACCCACTGTTGAACATGGGGGTCTCCTGGCATTCGAGCATTCGCCCGGGGGGAGTTATGCAGACGTTCCACGACGATCTTATGCTTCAGGAGATTGCATCGGGCAGCGTTGGATCCTACTCACTTTCCCTATTCGCTTATGTTTCCTCACCTTTAAGTTGACCTTAGATGTATCTTTTACGTTTTCGTACATGGGGAATGAACATAGCAGGTGAGGGAGTATATGCCTAGACACAAGTACGTGAATAATCTACACTGGTAGGCAATGGCACGGATGTATCTGCGCTGACACCCGCACCCTTACCTACCAATATACCCACACCTGTGATGAGGGTCCGGGTATATCCACAGGTACCACAAACGTCTACCTGTATCGACACCCGCGCCCCTAGCACCTGGTGCTCGGCAAAGCAGACGACAACGGTGTGATGAATGTGCCAATCCACTCATCACGTCGTTGCCGTCGCATTGGTCATTGTGCCGCCCTCGTTGCCACCGTAGTCGTCGTAGCGTCGGTGGTGCGCACGCCATCGAGACGCCACCTTGTCATCGCCGTGGCAGTCCTGCTACACGCGTCGTTGTGCACTGTGCCACTTCACCGTCGTCAGGGTGTTGGCAATGGGCGCACAGTCGCGTTTCCCTCGCTGCCCTCGTCGTCATCGTGGTGGTTTGGTACGCACTGTTGCACTCCCTCGCCGCGAGTCGTGGTCGCGGCAGTGGGTACGCCGGCCGGGTCGGCGCGATGCTGCTGC
>JBBPUD010000480.1:0-18320 GCA_038094475.1 Phylloporus aff. rhodophaeus
GATCTTTGATCCTCACAACTCGCCAGTGCTCCACCGCAGTTCAGGGCGCCAATGAAGCCAAGTTGCTACTGCTGATAACGACGCAATGGTCGATGTTGATGCTCAATACCCGAAGGTGAGACAGGCGCGTGAGTAGGCAAAGCGTGTCATACAAGAGATGGTCGTACGTGGAACTGATCCGGGATTGTTCTGATTCCTTCGAAAAAACATACAGCTTAAAGGTCTGGAGGGAACATGCGCGCTGCGGAGTCGCCGGCGCATCGAAGAATACAAATAATGCTCAGATACTGAGCCCGAGCTTGACACGAAGGGAACGAAACATTTGGCCCTCAACCCGTAGGAACGCAGTCAAGAGGTCAAGGTCGCAAGGTCAAGTCTTTGATGTTGCAAAATGGAATGATGTCAGATGGGAGATATAAAATGTGTGTAATCGCGAGTCGTCGGGATGGAGTTACACTTTTAGTTTTTTGACTTTGGGAGACGTGGGTGCGACATCATCGATAGGAACGGCGAAAGAGGCATTCAATGTGTTTGAGAAGAGAGATCGTTTTGGAGAGAAATCTGAGGGCCGAAGTTTGAGACAATCTCTGTCCAACAGCACCTCGCTGTTAGATATTAATGGGGACAATTCCGCCTGCTAATACTAGGATGAGTGGGGCCGTCAACCAGGCTTGAAGAGGTTTAGTAACTGGGAAGTACATTTTTCCTGGGGACTTAAGTTACTCCCTGTCGCAATGCATCGAACGAGAGGTTTGAAGGATTCCAAATATCTCCAGAGGCGCCAGTGGTTCCAAGAGGGCATGGCACGTCTGGGATAAGGCGGCTAATGTCTGCCAGCGAGCCTCCACTGCAAGATGGTCCAATACAAAGTGGTATAAATCCAGTTGCAATAATGGATTCCGTGCTGTAGCGGTTGGGCTGGTTGAGGGATCCATGTAGTACGACTCAGCCATTGAACTTAGTCCAACAACGTTCAAAATATTTGACACCTCTATGTACTCTTCAAAATGAATAGCAACAGTCACCATTCGAGAGCAGGATCACCGCTACAAGAACCACCAGCTCCACTACACCCTGCGGACACGGTAGGGTCATCCATAGTGGCGATTTCGATACCTTGACCACCACCACGGGATACAACTTCAGCCGTCGCCTGCTTGACCATCCATTTACTAGTCCCTATGACTGCATCTAATTCCTCAGGCTCGGGAAGAAGCACAAGCAGGCTATCGTTCTCTTGCTTGACGTCAAACGAGATGATCGAGTATTCCTGGTCGTTCAGACAGGTGCCATCGGTGAGTGAGAAGTTTCGTTTATGGAGTGGACCTGTTTGGACAAACAATCATCACTGAACTCTTGACGAGGACGTACAACGTACAAGAAACGTAAAGGTTGCCATTTATATCGTCACCAACGATACCACGGTCAAGGACGAACGCTCGTTTGTGAGGACACATCTAAAAATGGTGTCAAATAGGTAATTTGGCACAAGCCGTTCAACTACCTGCTGAATAGCAAAGAGACCTTTGCCAGGAACATGGAAAATGCCCAACTGACAGTCTCCGTACTTGACAGCAACCGAACTAAATAATTGTTGGTAAAGGACGATAATGGTGTTGAAGTACTCACGTAGTAGCGTTAGAAATCTCCAGGTCTTGAAGTGCAGCCAGCCTGCGCCATTTCCATTCAGATTTCGGTGTTGCGACGGACGATGCATGGAACTTGACAGGAGGAAATTCTTTCGGCCAGTTTGCCGGGCGCTTTTGTCCACGTTCCTCGATGGGCTCCACGCTCGCCTGACCGTCATCCTAAACCACGCGTCAGGAAAAGAAGTGCACATGATAGAGTTATTTACCGTGTTGACGAACTGACGAAATTGCCGCCTTCTCGTTGGGTCCTTTACCACTACGCTCCATTCGTCATGGTATGTTCCCACCAACGACTCCATCTCTTTCTCAAGCTCGTCGCAGATACCAAGCTCGTCATCCAACAAAATTTTTTTGAGTCTCTGCAAGAAAACCAAAAGGCGTTAATTGGATATGAAAAGGTAAAGTTGCTCAATAAACCTCGATGCCACCCTCGAATTGCTCAATCCACCGAGCAGTACGCATAAGTTTGTCCGCTGTGCGGATGTAATACATAAGGAAGCGATCAAGAATTCGTATGACTTTGGATGGTGGGACATCTTTCGCAAATAAGGTTGCATGACGAGGATTGGTACCACCATTTCCGGCCAAATAGACTGCACGCAAATATCAACACATGAGAAATTGGTGAGATTGTCCTTACCGTTCCATCCTTTGTCCGTTGCGATCAGGCCAAAGTCTTTCGACTGCGCTTCGGCGCACTCCCTAACGCAACCGCTAACACCACCCTTGAGTTTGTGAGGTGAACGGATGCCCTTGTAGCGTTCCTCGAGACGGATAGCCACTGAAAGCGTTGTTCATGACTCAGTGAGCAGTAAGAAACACCCAGTGGAATCCATTTACATCCAACAGAATCACCAATACCGTACCTACACCAGGTTGTTCCAACACAAGACTTGACAGTGCGCAAAGCTTTGCCTAGAAAAAATTCAGCCTCGCTCAAGAAAACCCGTTTTGAGATGATCACCATATGCGTGACCGCTCTCAAATCCTGCCATAACTAACTCTTCCCAGATGTCCGGAAGATCTTGTTTCCGAGCGCCAAACAAGTCAATGCGTTGCCTGACACACACTTGGCATAAATAGCGTATAACATGCATGACATAACCGTACCCGCCGGTGATCTTTGTATACAGTTTGTCTATATAACATTAGACGAGGAGTGACTGACATCGAAGCACTCACACTTCTTTGCGACTTGTCCAAGCACAATCAGTTTTTCTGGAGTGATCTGTACAATTGGATGAGCTCTAGAAAGCGTGATGTCGATGGCTTAATTCACCTCGCCCCCGGCGACTCGTGGGACAACGGAGAAGGTCCCTGATAACATATCACGAATCCTGGTTGAAGCAAGAAAACGCACGTCACGTACCATCACGTTGCATGTTTGCCAGGTACCTACACAACAACTCAACAATCTTCTGAGAGAGACAGGAGAGTGGGCGTACTTGTCGTTAGTGTCCTGGTTTGCATGATGTGATGGTGCCACGATGAGCTCGTTGTAGAGTGAGGAGAGGATGGAGGCTGCGAGAGGTAATAAGTGTGGCGAGAGGTCGAATTTGCCACAGAACGTACCCACGGCAGGCCTACACAACTCACAACCAAGGGAATCTGGCTTGACCCCGACAGACTTCATAACCTCGAGGAATGTTCGTAGTCTCCGTAATCTATATGGATGGGGTCATAAGTGAGGCGATTAGGCTAATGATTGACTCTTACTTAATGATAGTAAAGAGCTCCTGACGGGTCATAGCGAAGTGTATGCAAAGGTTGTTAGATATAGCATGACCAGCCTTCTTCAATTCTGCCTAAAGGAGGCGATTAAGGCGTCACGTTTCACGTAGAGGAACGGCCACGAACTTTGAAAATATTGGTTACAAGGGGAATACAACCACCACAACCAGTCCCTGCCTTCGTCTTGGACTTCAGACCAGCCATGTCGGCTACACCAGACTTGACACACTCCACAATAGCACCCTTTGTCACGTTCTGCGAGATGTTAAACGTCCGTTTGTGAACATATATGAAGGATAAACCCACGTGGCAACTGCAGACCTGCGTATCGTCATCAAGGTCCGCACCATCTTCCTCGCCCTTGTTTCCAGACCCAACAATGAACTGAGACGGCGGCACCTCGATGGCTTTCTGGCATTACTGAGAAAGGGACTCAGTTTTCATCTGATGATTCTCACCTTCTTCTTCACTACGCTAACGAGTTTGACATAGTCGGAAGTATCCCCGACCATCATCCCGCCAAGGAGATATTTCCCATCTGCGGTAAAGATGTATCTAGTCCACCAATGACTGAGTCCATTGTCAAGAGATTTCAACAACGACTTACTTCTTGTATACGGAAGAAAAGGGATCCCTGTAGGTCAGACATTCTATATCGGAAGTTGAGCCCTTTTGCTTGCGATGCACCCGAGTACTAGTGGCATTGGCGTCAGTTTTTATTTCCAAAACAGGGTTTCCTTTCCCGTTGGGCGCTGCACGTGATGCCATAGTTCCGCTTCGCTTATCCGCGAAGTAGTCGCCAAAAGAGGCAACCTGTAGCGTAAGTCAGATCAACAAGTCAATCAGGATGAAGTTGGACAGACGTCAACACCCATCAACTTCAGCTTCGTAGACAAATCTGGCATATTCTAATGGCATATCCCGTCAAACGAGTATGTCCGGGAACTAATGAAATGAATGACCTACCATCTGCCTGGGCTTGAAACTGTAGAGCTCTGTTTCAACTTGAGTAAAGTTGAACGCCAGGATATCGGCCATTTCAACTGTTACAAGTATGAGCGTGCAATCATGTCGCGGCGAGAGTGTTATTGTTTCTTACCTCCTGGGCCGATAAGGCCGAAAGTGTTTCCTCGCCAGCAAGCACACTCGCCGATGGCATAGACGTCTGGAGCGCTGCTTTTAAGGTAATCGTCGACAATAATCCCCCCCTTTCCCCCGCGCTTCAACCCGGCCACTCTCGCTAAATCATCACGAGGAGTGATACCAATCGCATAAACAACCATTTGAGTGTCGAGGTGCGTGTCGTCCGATAAAACGAGACCGCTCAAGGTACCCTCCGGTGTTATCACCACATCCTTTACGGAGGTCTTGGTGAGAACATCTACACCCATTGCGACGATACGGCGCAAGACGATTTCGCCCCCATCATCGTCGAGTTGACGGGATAGTGGGTATGCTTGACGATTAATAATGGCGACTTTTCCTATGGTTTCCCTAGAACGCATCATGGCACTCAGTGAGCACGACCACTATAACGTTGGTGAACATACAGATCGAAGACTGCTTTGGCAGCTTCTAGGCCGAGTAAACCCCCACCGACCACCACCGCCTGTCATATGAAGTTAGCGGAATTCAATGAACCATCAAGCTTTCGCTAACACGACCACCCTTGACATGACTTTCTTGGGAATAACTCAATATCTTGTCAAGGTCTGCGATATTGCGATAGACGAATATTCCCCTGGTTTCTGCCAAGCACTCCGGAGGGAGATAGGGTGGAAGCGTGCTCTCTGAGCCCGTGGCGAGAACACAGTGATCATAGTTAATCACGCGACCTCTGTTTGTGGTGACAAAGTGGGCCGCAGCATCTAATGACACAACCTGTTCACCAGTGTAGAAGATGAAGCGCTCTGGGTCCTGCCGAGCATACCAGTCCACTTTCGTATTTGGAAGGTTAGAAGTCCAGGAGCATAGGACATGATAAGCACCCACCCTGATTGAGATATAGCTTCTCGACAGAACGGTGTTGAAAATAATCAGTAAGGGCAACTCTATTGTATGCCAGGTGTACTTCTGTGATGTGACGCGTAAGAACACCCCATATCTAGCAGATATGGATTCATCTACCTTCCCCGCATGTAACCAGACGATAATGCTTGATTTCATCTAGATTGAGCATCTTCTCGATAAACGCTTGATAAGGACAATAAATAGCAGCCGTCAGTGGTCCCGAAAGAACACCCACCAATGCCCACCATTCCAAGTCCAACTACGAGAATCGTCTTGGTCGCCGGGCCAGACGTCTGTGGAACTCCAGCCATGCCATTGGAAGAGTCATAGGAAGGTGCTCCGCTCGGTACTGTCCTCTCCGCATCAGGTGACATATTGATGCCTGTAGCGAATGTGTAGGAAAGAGAGGTTCCCAAAGGTACAGACCTACTGACACACCGTCTTAACTGACGTGGCGTTCGTTATCTTTGGCCACGAATCTAGACTTTGAGGGGAATGTCACCCTGCAATTGCTGCCATGGTATGGGCTGATGGAATCAGTAATGAAACCTTATCTCCGCCTTTCACAAGCTCAGGGATGATAACAACTCGGAGGCAGGGCACCGGCTCGAGGAGATAACGACTCGGGAACTCATACAGTTGGCGCAAGTTAAAGACCCCCGGAACCCTGCCATTCCCACGTCATGGCAACTGCTCGTGTGACTGACTGAACGTTGAGTTCTAGCCCTTCTGGAGTGCACTTGGCTTGTTAAACGCCTTGATACAAGGAGTCAGGTTTCCAAGTTTGAGCTATAGCCTATGTGCCAGCAGGGGAGGAAGCGTTTGGCAAAACCTGGAAACTGTCTGGTTAGTATCCTACCATGATAGGCGCTATTTTTTCTGAAGAGGTTCTTGCGTCAACCCGCAGGATAATCTGATAATGCTCTAGATACACTTCTCTACCCTGGCATGGATCCCTTGGAAATTGTCCAGCTTTGTCCATATGTATACCGGGATGGTACCATGCAACCTCAAGGATATTGACGACACCAATGAAAATCCGCGGCAGGAACTGTCCGACGAACTCGTACTTAGGTGTCACCACATATACAAGATGGAGAAAGCAGTTCGCACGCGGGCTATGACGCATGTGGATACATCATACCTGTGTTTTACATCTGTTAGGCGATGAGACAACGAAAACATAGGTGGGTCGGACCTCAATGTCCGAATGTATACAGGTACAAGGTTTTCTCTTATCTCTCAGGTGTGTTTATCGTATTCTCCGATGCACGTGCGACTCGTCGGTTCAGTGGAGTCTTCTTATCTTTGACAGTTCTTATCCCGAGGAATGTTGCAGCATGCCTGGATCGTTGGTTCAAGCGTATGCAGGTGCACGAGTTTTTTTTTCCTCTTATCTTATCTCTCAGGTGCATTTATCACATCCCCCGATTCACACTCGAGACTAGTTTGGTAGCGATGTTATCTTTGACAGCTCGTATCCCTGTGCTAGGGGAAAGGATTTGCAAGTCGGGAAAAATAAGAAGGGCACGCCTGCAGGAAAACAAGAGCTCTCCACCCTTCCATGGCCGCACCCAGTCCTTTCTTGAGAGGAGTCAACCTCTGGGAGCCCGTGATCAATCCCACCAACCTGAAATGCAAATCGCTACCTTTGCTTTCTCTTCGGAACCAGTATTCAGTCAACTTTCATCTGTATGTCTTCTCCGTCGCCTTTCATCGTTGCGGTTTATTGACTTTGTTCCGTAGCGCATGGCTGGCATATTTTTCGGCTTTGTAGGTCCTATAGATTTATTATACCGTAAATACAAGACTTGGCATCCCTCCGTAGTTTGTCGTGGTTTGCTTTTTCTCCCCTTATTCCGGACGCCATCAAGCAAGATCTCAACTTATCCTCGACGCAAATCAGTACGTGGGGGATAATCATGCATCTTCCATACTCATTATCCTATAGGAAACTCTAGTGTGGTTTCACTGTGTGCCACACTCCTGGTTCGTGTTGTCTCTGGCCCTCTAGTTGATCGTTCGTACAGCTCCATTTAGCTGGGCTGCCCTTCCTCACCTTCATTCCAGGGTATGGTCCGCGTAAGGTTATGGCTGGATTGCTTATTCTCGGCGCCATCCCTTCTGGATTGGCTGGAACTGCGCACACTGTCAACGGACTTTACTTGATCCGTTTTTTCATTGGTATACTCGGTGGAGCCTTCGTTCCATGCCAGGCATGGACCACTGTCTTTTTCGACAAGAATGTGGTTGGAAGAGGTGATTTATATTCAATGTGCATCGATCTGCTGACAATTCACGAAATTATAGCCAATTCTCTAGCGGGGGGCTTTGGAAACACAGGCGGAGGAGTCACATTCGTCGTCATGATTGCTTTATACAATGGGTTGCTCTCATCCGGCCTTCCGTCCAGGGTCGCTTGGCGTGCTGCGTTTGCCATTGTCCCAGTTCCTTTCCTGCTCCTTCTTGCGACCTGCGTCCTAGTATTTGGGAAGGACCATCCTGCTGGCAAATGGAGCGAAAGGCACAAGGCGGTCCAGCATGGTCATGACGATCATATATCGTATCGAGTTTCCGAAGATGAAAAGGCACGTTCTGGAGGAAGTAAAGATGATCCTGAGAAGAAAGGTGATTTGGCAGGCGTCCAAGTCACTGTCCTACAAGTAGACCAAAGTTCGTCGCCCTTCGTTTTCTACAAGTGATTTATCGATGATGTTCTCCGGTAGACATGGATTCCGAGCTTGATCGCGCGGTCAACGAACCACTCACGCCAAAGATAGCGCTGATGGTCATCTCTACACCTTCGACCTGGCTCCCGGCACTCTCATACTTTGCGGGACTTGGATATGAACTCGCTATGGATGCCAACTTGGCGAATGTTCTCCTTTCGCTCTTCAAGTCGAATACGTTTGGCCAAACCAAGGCCGGATACGTCAGTCTCATAACCCAATTTCACTCCAATTCTGACTTTCTTCATAGATCGCGTCCATCTTTGGCTTCCTGAATGTCTTCGCCCGCCCACTGGGTGAGAATCGTTTTTCTAGAACGTTATTCAAAACGGTTGACTTTTGGAGGCAGGTGGATATCTTGGAGACTTGATATACCGGAAATGGGGAGTTCCTGGAAAGAAGTACCTTTTGATATCTCTGGGCTTTGCGCAGGGAGTGCTTTCCCTTGGTCTCGGCATGTATATTGACAGGAACCATCATCCTTCTTGTGAGTATACTTTCCTACTTCCACCGCATGATACCCGTTTATGGCATGCTAGTGGCCGTAATCATCGTGATGTTGGTCATTCTTGCCTTGACCACCGAGTCCCTGAACGGCGTCAACTACTCCCTCATCCCCCACTGCAATCCTCGTGAGTTTTATCTCCACAAGTGAAGTTGTCGATTCACAATGATTCACAAGGCTCTAATGGCTTCATGGTGAGATGTTCGCCGTGTACACGTTGCACAATATTAATATTCCGGTGACAGAACGGCCTCGTAGGAGCGACGGGTAACTTTGGAGGTATTGCATACGCAATGGTGTTTCGATTCCAACCAGTTCCAGGTGGGAAGGCGTTTTGGATTTGTGGAGTCATTGGAATGGTATGTCTCCTACACGATTATTTTTCCATCACACTTTCGTTCGCTTACGCTGGGTCCATATCTAGTGCCTCAACCTAGTGATCTCTGTCATCCGCGTCCCACAAGTTTGATAAAGTTTGTATAGACGGTTCTCTGTTGCTGTTTAACTGTTACGTGTGCCATGTATGTCTCTTGATGTGTATACGCTCCCGAGTATGGTCGTGTCATCCGTAGTATCGAAAAAAAAAATAGGTGTCTGAATGATCGGCCGAACTCGTATCATCCAACCGCGTGTCCAGGACCTATCTTGTCGAGTACGGACATAGACGCTGGCAGGCAATGTTGCGCTTGCGACTTATCATCCAACCAGCATGCGTTTCGTTCCTGTCATTCTTATCGTTTTACCAATCAGATGAATATGCAGTCCCGACCCTGACGGAGACTCGGGCGCTCAGTATGACAGCAACGCCTATCGGATGTTTGCAATTTACAAGCGTTCCGAAAAGTCCGACATCAATCAGCATGTTTTCTTGCGCGTTATCTCTCACCCGAGACCTCCAGACACCGCGAGCGAACTTTAATGCGCACTGGTGACCTGAGCGCATCAAGATTTTTTGTGTCTGCCTTGATAACCAGAGGGAGATAGTAACCACAGAAACCCTCGCACGATCGAGATGGAAGCCGATGGGATCACCCAACCTAATCTCTCAAATTTGGATAAATAGACGTTTGATTGACTTTTGTACGAAAAGATGCGTGAGAAACTCAGAGAGGACACCCGTCCTCCCGCCGTCCTCCAACACGACATCCATTGTGCTGTGAGGCAACGGAGACATGCAGTAAGCGTGTTCTGGCCCAAGTCCGCTGACGTCGGAACGTCATACAGGTACAAGGTCGATTTTTTGCCGGTCTTATCTCCCTCCTGTCGCACATGGACCGAGGCAGGTTCTTATCTTTGACATGTCCTATCAAGAACGTTCTTGCAGCTTCCCTAGATCGCGCGGATATGGAAGACCAGCGGAGCATAAACGTCCGGTGCTTCCATATGATAGACCTGTGTTGCATCTATTATTGGTGACGAGGTAGTGAATTGAAGCATAGGTGGGTTCTGGTACAGGAACAGGCAAATTTTTTTTTGCTCTTATCTCTTAGGTGCATCAAGTATAGCATCTCCTGATGCACATCTTTAGTAGGGGAGCTTATCGCTGACAGTTCATATCTTGGGAGGCATTCTTGCAGCATCCCTGTCCGGGTAAATATGGAAGGTCGGCATGCGAGCATGGACCGGTCCGGTTTTCATAGATCTGTGGTACATCTATCGGGGTTGATGGACATAAATTGGTCCAAACATATTTAGGTACAGGCGAGATTTTTTTTTTCTGTGGTCTTATCTCTCAGGTGCCCATCATACACATTCATACCTAGTTTAGTAAGGTCGTTATCTTTGACAGTTCATCCCCCCGAGGCCTAGATCGCGCAAATATGGAAAGCGAACAGAGCATAAACTTCGCTCGGCGTTTGGTATCATACCATCAAGATCATCGAGCAATGGCCACTGAGAGACTTGAGTCGCCCCACTTCGACGTGTCTTTGATGATGGAGGACATGTACTCGTCGTACGGGGCCTCTCTGCTGACCCCCCCTACCTCTCCGAGCGATTCAAGCGATTCACACAAGGTTACACCCTCCAGGGGCCTGTTCTCGCTCCCGTTCTTTCCGGCGTCTCTGGACGATCCGACGAGAGATGGCCCTCCTCTGCCCAAAGCTTTTCCGCAGTTGCCAAAGAATGCGAGACTGCTGGAAGTAGCGGAAGCGGTGCGTACATCGTGCATTGAAAGACACGAGACGAATGCTCACGAAATTTAATCCAGGACCGGGAAACGCCCGATAATTGGATCAAAAGGGTACGGTGTTTTGACCAACTGCGAACGTTCGCTCAGATACTATCTCCTCAGAATCCAGATCTTATCAGACTGACCGGGAAGCACCCTTTCAACAGCGAGGCGAAGCTCTCCTCGCTCTTCCAGGCCGTAAGCATATCCAACGTGTTTGCTGACACCGCCGCTGAATGAAAGCCATCTCATAGGGCTTCCTGACTCCAGCTCACCTTCACTATGTCCGCAACCATGGTGCAGTTCCTCGTGTCACTGAGGACGCCGCGAGAGAATGGACCGTGCGCATTCATGGCCTTGTACGCCGTGAGCTCACTCTCACGGTACAGCAACTGAGTCAACTCTTCCCCATCGTGACGTTACCTGTCACCTTTGTTTGTGCTGGGAACCGAAGGAAAGAGCAAAACGTGGTTCGAAAGACCCTCGGTTTCAACTGGGGAGCCGCTGCAGGTATGGGTTCAACTGCCAAGAACACAGGGAGTGCTAACGGATTCCCGTTCCAGTATCCACTGCCCTATGGACAGGGGTATATTTGGCAGACGTGCTGGAATATGTGAGGCCCATTCGGGGCCAGGCGAAGCACGTCATATTCGAAGGTGGAGATAGCTTACCAAACGGTCCTTACGGAACTTCGCAACGGCTGCCATGGGCTGCAAACAGAGACCGGGGTATGCTCATAGGTGAACAACTCTACTATCATAATACCTGTTGAAAATTAACCACCTGATCCAGCATGGGCCATGAATGGCTTACCTCTTGAGCCTGATCACGGATTCCCGGTGAGACTTGTTGTTCCAGGGCAGATTGGAGGTCGATCTGTCAAGGTACTGTGCATGGTCATCATTATCTGTAGCGACTGAACTCACCTTGTTCAAGTGGTTAAAGCGGATCGAAGTCAGCGATCGTGAGAGCCAACACCACGTATGTACGAATACTTATTCATAAGTATTGTTAACTGAAGGATATTACAGTTACACTTCTGGGTAAGAGGGTATGGCGTAATACTGGACGTCATGTGCTCAGTGTTTTACGATTAGGATAACAAGCTTTTGCCTACCCATGTGATACCCGATCAGGCACGCGCCGAAAAGCATTGGTGGTACGACCCAAGGTTAGTTGACATTCCTCGGAGATTGTAATCCAGAACAAGATAACTTACCGGTGACGGCAGATATATCATTACGTCAGTGGTCATTATGTTGGCAGTCCCCACTAAGCCTAACTGTCAGGCAGGGAGCTAAATGTGAACAGTGCGATTGCCAAACCTGACCATGACGAGACGCTCATTGTGAGTAAACGCTCGGAGTCGGGTGGCGTCTATACTATACGCGGGTATGCCTATGGTGGTGGAGGGCGGCGGGTGACTCGAGTGGAAGTTTCGTTAGACGAAGGTGCTGCATGGAGTCCAGCAGTCATGTGAGCGGTCATCTTCATGTTCAGATCACAACTCACCCAGAATTCAGTGAGTACCCTGAGGATCAATTCCGCGAAATATGTCATTGGGACCCGGTTTACGGAACTCTCGACTTGACAGAAAGTGACGCTTCATTGTGAGCTGTGAATGTACAGTACGTTTTTGAAACATCTGACATAAAACCGTAGCTGTTGGTGCTTCTGGAGCTTTCGCGTCGAATACAGCACTCTGCTAAATTGTAATGCACTAATGGTCAGAGCAACAGACGAAGGATCTGCAACGCAGCCACGGGACATGTAAGGGACAAACACCTTCTGGTTTTGTCATTGCTTACCTACTGCTGATAGGTATTGGCATGCATTAGGCATGATGAATAACTGGTGTGTGCATACTTGATTAGGATAAGCCACCAACTGAAAGATGACTCCGATAGGTGGTTTAGGGTCGCCGTGAACAAGATAGAAGACGACGACCGGTTCGTGTTGCACTTTGAGCACCCAGCGGTAGTCGGAACAGCATCTAAAGGCTGGATGGAGGTACGTGAAGAGAACTGCGGGGCGCATCTCGGGCTAAAACTCACCCACTCTAGCGAATGAAAAGTTCAGGACTTGACATTTCAAGGCCGATATTTGGGGAACATACTACAGATGAGAAATCGCCCGACACGCAACCAAAGATAGAGGATGTGGCTTTGACGAAACCAGGTGTCACCAGGAAGATCACTTCAGAGGAGTTGAAGAAGCAGGATCATGAACGGCCATGGTTTGTGATCAACGGAGAGGTGTACGACGGGACACCTTTCTTGAACGAGCACCCCGGCGGCGGCGATTCTATCATCCTCGTTGCAGGCGAAGATGCTTCAGAAGACTTTTTTGCCATCCATTCAGCGGAAGGCAAGGCAAAACTGTCACAGGTACTCGGGTCAAAAAACTTGTCGATAATACTTACTGACGTCGATCACAGTTCCATATTGGAACACTGGTGAAATCGGGGGTAGACACCTCCGAGACGAGTGTCCAGAAAACCGACGGCATATTCCTCGATAGGACAAAGTGGAAAGACGTTCAGCTGAGTAGAATCGTACAAGTAAATCACGACACCTACCAGTATCGATTCGAACTGCCACAAGAGGACCAACCACTTGGACTTCCCGTGGGCCAGCACGTATTCGTCCGTCTTCGGAGAAAAGACACCGGAGAACTTGTCCAGAGAGCATACACGCCTGTTTCTCAACAGGGAGCAATCGGCTTCATTGAGCTTTTGGTCAAGTCGGTCTCCTCTATTCGATCTATGAAATTTGGCTGACAACAACGCAGATTATACCTACCTTCAGAGAGCTCCCCGATTGGAGGGAAAATGACGACGGGATTCCACCAACTTGTGCTCGGTGACAGCGTGCAGTTGAAAGGACCACTAGGATCATTCATCTGGAACGGACAAGGCGTGGCTAGTTGGAAAGGATCAGAAAGGAAAGTCAGCGAGGTGGGAATGATATATGGAGGAAGCGGTGGGCATTACGATTAAATGGCAACTTTTCCTTGCTGATAAGCGCGAGTAGGGATTACGCCCATCCTTCAGGTCCTCCGAAGCATCTTCCTCGACGCCTTGGATACCGAAACTAAAGTATGGGTGTTAGGTGCAAACAAGACGGAGCAAGACATTCTTTGCCGAGACGAGCTTGATGTATTGTACGCAAAACATGGCCCGGATCGCTTGAAGTTGCACTATGTCCTTGGGAATGCACCACCTGGGTTCACAGGGAGTACCGGCCGAATTAACGACGAACTACTCAGAACGCGGCTGCCCCGCCCTTCTGGGAAGGGCATAATTCTAGTGTGCGGACCCGACCCAATGATCAACTATACGGTGAAGCCAGGGTTGAAAGCAGCAGGCTGGGATATCGAGCAGTACTTGGTAGTGTTCTGAGCGTTGTACTTATTCGACTTGAATTATATAGAGGCACACCATAGACCCAACACACGAACGCCGCGATGGTAGAGCCAACCTTTCCTTCGTATTCCAGTATGTTTTTGTTCGGGTTACGACTAGGTCTGCAGAACGCAGCAACTTTGCCGGATGCATTGGGGTGAAGTCGCACAGCTCTCCTAATGTTCCCACAGGTGCACGGACTCGGATCGAGCCGAATACCACCACCGTACCCCCAGTTGGTGTCTACACAGCAAAATCAAGAAAACTATCGAGTATTTATTCACTGATGGAGGAGTACAGTGTTACCTGTATAACACTGAGCCCGCCCAGGCTCCTGCGACATGCAGTGGCTCAAGTACCTATCACTCGAAAAAAAAATAGACACACAGCTACAACGGTGTCCGGGTATCGACCTACATGGAAAAATCAAGGATTTCAACTATTGGAGTGGAGTACTGCAGGTATATTCGACCACAGTGGGGATCAAACGTGCATCTATGTGGTGCGAAAAAACATCGAAAAGAAAGGCAATTTCTCACTATCCATAGGCGAGCTATCCGTGTGGGTATCGATCTCTGGCATGGGTGTGTGCAAAAAAGTATCACGAAGCAGTCAGTGGAGTGGTGCTTGGGATAACGTCATGGTGCGGACAGCTCAGCCTACAAGCAACGTTCACTCTTCAACCTGGATACGCAAAATCCGATGCTCGTTAGCTAGACATGACCAGCGAACGAATTATGGTGGTCTGGTTCGCATTCCTGCCCGGGGCCACGCTCCTATTCGACGTCTTTTGATAGGCTGATCATACATCATGATCTTCCTTTACTACTGCTGAACCATCGAAACGACTGGCCCCCAGATCAAGATCAGTAAAACGGATTACTGCGTGGACTTGGACCGTGGGATTTGCTAGTCTGGTGACCAGACTAGGATATTGCCCGTACGACATAATTATCTAGATCATGCGCCTCACTTCATCTGCCTGATGATGCCACTCTTCTGGAACGTTGCGTGCAAGGGCTATCTGATTGGCCAACTTTTCGCCGCCGCGTTGTTCGCTTTATTGTCATCACTACCTTTTCGAGATGTTCTTTCGTGCCTCGTGCCTTTAGTGGTTTGCCTCTCGGCTTCCTCTCACGGCTGAGCTGTGTAAAAGCATGGAGCGATGGATTTAACTCGCTTAAGCATCTAACATGTCGTACATCTCAGAAGATTGGGACCTTGGCGGTAGGATCCCACGTTTAACGTGCAGTATGGGACGGGACAATAGAGAAATGGGAGGGGCAGGGAGGCGAACAAGGTATGGACCAGTATAATGCATCCAGCGGAACCAAACAGTATACTTAGTATGCAACGGTGTTCGCTTCCCAGATCAGGATTCCAACTCCCCCATTTGAAAGGGCTCTGGAGAGCCATAATAGTGACATGAAACCCACCATCTATCTGATGACACATGTAAGATGACTGCCTGCGCGGTGAACTCATTTATACGCTTTTGGGTCCTGGAGGACGGTGACAAACACGCTTATTCGCGTGCCGCCGCAATTTGCCTACGTTTTCCTTCTCGGGGCCATGGCAAGATGTTTGCCAATATTTCAGTGAGTGGAGCGTAACTCCCTGCGAAGGCCGTCGTATTTTGTCCACAACAAATCGCTATCATTGTTTGACGACCATAGCCTTGAACGATGGAACAAAAATCGTGAACCGGGAAGTCATGCAGCCGAAGGCCGGGGTAAATGCGCATTATCGGCCTATCGCGGTGAACTGCCTCGCCTTTGCCTGTGGTGTACCTATTATTAACACCATTCTTTTCCGGTCCCTTTGGCACTGGGAATTGCATTGTGGCGTATCCCATCTAACACATTTTTGGTTCATCGTAGGAAGAAGTGGTATATGATAAAGTAACATTAATCAGGAGGTTGGGATGTATAATCCCTCTAGACTCTTTAGTTGGGACGATTGGATCATATCCGGGATCTTGCAAGCCAGAGCCAAACGAGGAAGAGACTCCCAGGTGACAACTTGACGAGATTGGCAGCCGAATAAAACCGGGCGTAAATGATCACATGGGCATGTTACTCAGGCATCGATCAGAAAGTCAGACATCCTGATGCCCTCGACAGCTTGAGCTCGAGCCACATTAACCAGTCATGGGGTCACATTGTGATGCTTTTGGCTAGCATCCGACGAAAATAGCGTTGCTTCCATTCTCCCTGTCGCGCCCATAAAACATTCCATGATCCCAGCCCGCTCTCTGGGACCGGGAGATCCTTCGTCAGTTATACCCAGGGTCCTGTGGACGCCTATATATGCAATGGTATCTGAGTGGGACTTTCCTCAGCAATCAGCTCTTCGAATCCCCCATGGTATTCTATATCTACCTCAAAAATGTCAGTAATCATTCACCAGCCAGATTGACCACTAACCTAGGATCTGGTGACTACAGTCCACGAACGACTTGTATTGGCGATATGTCATCACCTTCGCTAACCGCGAGGCGGCTGATGAATGGTGGAGACTAGTTTCCACTCCTCCGAGCCCCTATGCTGCAAATATCAAGCGTATCACCCACCAGTTTTTCGTCCAGGACGCAGACAAGGGCAATGTCGTCAATTTCTTCACCAACCCCTCTTTGGTCGACGCCAAATCGTTCTTCGACAAGATGTTCTTTACGTTGCTGAACGACAGAGACGGAAGAATCCTGTCTATTGCGCCGCCAGACGGGGGGTATACGGACCACATCAGTGGAAAGTGGTGAGTTTCCGTGATGTGACAACGCTCGGTGTTTGATGGAATGTCCAAACAGGTACTTCATTCGGTCAAGAGATGACCCCAGCAGGCACTGGTACTTCCCTGACGGCAATGCATGTTTGGTCTGCGGAAATGGAGATTGTCACAGCGTCCACGTATCCACCGTGTATCGCTCAAGGTTTTATATTCAAGTTCGTAACCCTGTGGGCGACATCCAGGTCCCAAAGAACTTTGTCATTATCGGAACGGACCAGGTCTCTATTTCGACCGACAATGACTATATCCTTCGAGTCAAGGACGGACAGTTGACGGCCTCTAAGTGGTCGCAAACCCCACTTCCGCCCGACACGCTCTTCCTCTTTAGTGATCTCAGGGACAGATTCGTAACCCGCACAGCGAAATTCGCAAATGGTCATATTGGGGAGTATGTTAAGCCGGTAGACAGGGGTACGGGCGAGGTATTTAGACTAAGTGACTGAGTGTACCGAGCTGTTGATAGGGACCCAAAGCGGTCAAATGTTTCCGTATGTACAACACAGAACTTCGAGATTGTTCAGCCACGTCTGCCAAGGCGAAATACATATCGCTCCAAAGGCACAGTTCTTGGCTCGACGAATGATAGTGTCCCGGAAGGTCTTGCGAACGATAACGGGTACAAAGGTACTGTAAGGAACGATTATTGTAAGGCCTGCAGTAGATTAACAATATAATAAAGATGGCGTATCATACTCACTGGATGTTATTGAGGGTGCTAACGCCAACACGGATGTGTGTCAGTCCAAAAAAATCTGCGAGACATTCACGGACGATTTGAAGTTCGCTTACAGTGACTGCTCTGTGTCAGATTAGGGTCACCAGTCGGAAAAATAAATATCCCTGCAAGGTCCAACCGCGAGTATATGGAACACACGAGGTTGGACTTTGAAGGAGAATTATATTTCAAGGGAATTTCCGGAGCGAATGCTTTGCCAGGTTGCCGTGACCAGTGACACAGCGATACCATTCGAGCGTGACCACGTTTCCTTTGTTTAATCAGTGCGCATCACCGATTCCGAACACTTACACGTACGATCCTGCACTCGGCGATCGTTGATTTGCCTATCAGTATCATCACAAGGGTCTGATTCACAACCCTGATCATTAAGCTCGTGCTTTAGAGCTCCGACTGATTTTGGACGAAAGTAAACAAACATATACTACGCGCGCCACGTGACTTCATTAACCCGTGGTTCGATTCGAGTCATTGATTCTTTCGGAACACCCAACATCGTAACCCAGTGAGATAGCGAGCACGGGTACGATGCAGCCATCGCCAGCACAATCTCATTCCCGTGTTTTTCCGCCACTAGCAGATGAGACGGTGTATCCTACA
>JBBPUD010000481.1:0-18291 GCA_038094475.1 Phylloporus aff. rhodophaeus
GGATAGTGCGGAGTATGTTTCAGACCAGTTTCAGTGTGGTACCATGTGCGATGTTGCTCCGGAGTTGATGATGATGGTTGGCTCTGCCTTGGACTTAGGGTCAGACAAGACATAGGCCTGAATCCGGTGGTATAACGTGTGATCTACAACATCACTAGATACATTTGATTTTTCCGGAGATCCGGTATTTGGTTGCGGTTTCTCCTCCACTGTGTTCGCCTTACTCCTCTTGTACTTGTCCTTCAACTCCTGTGACCAGTGCTCCCTTCTCCAACACTCCTCTGTACTATGACTGTTAGTTTGGTGGTGTTCGCAGTATTTTCCTGACTATCCCTTTTTCTTTCGTTCCAGCTTGGAACTCGTGATATGCGCGGAATTGGATCCGGTGGAGATCTGTAGTTGGGCCTCTTTGGAGAGAATCCGGATTTCAATGACGTCGAAGGATAACTTTGCTTCGTCGATCATGTTGATGACGGAAGAGACAAAGACCTTCCACTCTGGAGTCTTTGGAAGTGAGTTAAGTAGGATGAAGGCGAGTATCTTGGAGTCTATGGAGTACTTCATTCTGGCTAACTGGGACTCGAGCAATTGGATGGATCCAATGTGGGTGGAGAGGTTGGAGGTGCCATCCTACTGGAACGTGAAGAGCTGGCAGTAGGTATGGAAGGTGGAAGGAAGGTCCAATTGCTGGTATAGTGCGATGATGGCATTGTATAGATCTTTCGCAGAGGTGTAGTGGGCCGTTTTTAGTAGGATGGTGTTGGAGATGTAGTCCTGTATGATACCATGTGCTTTTTCATCACGCTCGGACCATTTTCGGCCTTCATTGGTGGAGGAGGCAGAGCCTCCAGAAGAGGATGCGCTAGGTGTGATGGACACACTGGGAGCAGAAGAGCTGGTCATCAGAGTGGGACATAGGTCCGTTCCAAGGACGATCCCGAGGACCTTTTCTCGGCGTAGTTTGGCTGTGATGTATAACTTCCAGACTTGGAAGTTGCTGGGTCCAACCAGGAGTGGACACTCAGCAGCGGTGGAGTTGGCCTTGGAAGGCATCAGGGTAGCTCGGTATGTGTTGGAGCAATGGATGTGGGGGTGGAGTTGTGTGGAGTTGTGATTCTTAGCACAAGCGACCAGGGCTTATAACCTGTCAAAGTGTACTAAATAAGGGCAAGTGTTGCCCTAACTCAGTCAATGCCCACAAGAGTAAGCACAGCTGATATTCACCTAAATAAGGGCAAGTGTTGCCCTAACTACAGTAAATTAGCTAAGTCTATGTGTGATAGATATTTAGGAAGCTCACCTCAGTCAATGCCCACAAGAGTAAGCACAGCTGAGGTGAGTAGAAGTGAGTCCGAGCCTTAAATAGTGTTGAAGGGGTGATCACACCTAACTCCGGCTAACTCCGGTCTGGAGTCAAGCAAACAAGTGGACTGTAAAAGGTAGTATTGGTCGAAGAAAAAGGAAATCGTATGATAAGAAATGGTCACTTCCAGAACATTGTACAACTCTGAAAGAGTGGTACGATGTCGGTACGATAGGCGAATGCCCAAAGGTTCTAAGGTAAAATGGTAGAAGCAGCGATTCCCTCCGGAGTTATACCAGAATCATTGCGGAAGCAGTAGAACGGACCAGACATTTCCAGAGTTATATTTTGACAGCCCCTTGGCTATGTGCTTCGCCCTCATCACTTGTTTCACTTCTGTGTTCCTTGATCTTGATGGACAGCCTTCTTCATAGCCGGTTCTCTCACACCGGCTTAGTATTTCCATTCTTTGTACCTCATACTTGATCTACACAATACAAGTGTACATCTTGTGTCATACCTTGTGAACTCCTTGAGAACTCCTTGATGACATTGTTATACCTCTTCGTGAGCGTCCTCTGTCAAACGAGTAAACGTTCAACCTTCGTCCTTGCCTTGGTACACTTCATGTATCAAAAGATCAAGTATCTCCCTTGTCCCTCCTATCCAGGAGTAGGACACTTTACTAGCAAACATTTCCCACAGAGACCGAGCCCTTTGTCGTGCTTACTGCATCCTGGAAGACGACGATGAATAAAGACCTATTCAACAGCCATCACCTTGCCAAGTCCTAGGATCCTCATACTCCCCAGCCCAACCCTTGAGTCCATTAGCCTTACCTGCCCCTCGCATCCTCCCTGCCATTGAAGCCCCCTCTGAACCCTTGACCACATCGAGACCACTGTCACCACCACCACCCCAGACACCTAGCCTCTTCGCACCATCACCACCACCTATGTCCTCTGAAAAACCCACCGAGCTCCAAGCTGCTCTACTGGCAGACTTCTCCGGGAAACCGGCCGACGCAGTCAGATGGATCAAGGCCATGAAAGCCTACTTCATCATCAACAAAAAACTCTATGCCGAAGACTCAACCAAGGTCTTCACATGCCTTAGCAAGATGCTGTCTACTGAAAGAGCAGCCACCTTCGCTGAAACCTGGTATGACAGGTTAGCTGACCTGCTCCTCAAAGAGAAGGACTGTCAAAGTGTACTAAATAAAGGCTAAATAAGGGCAAGTGTTGCCCTAACTAGATATCTAGGAAGCTTACCTCAGTCAATGCCCACAAGAGTAAGCACAGCTGAGGTGAGTAGAAGTGAGTCTGAGCCTTAAATAGTGTCGAAGGGATGATCGTGCTTAACTCCGGCTAACTCCGGTCCGGAGTCAAGCGAACAAGCAGACTGTAAGAGGTAGTATTGGTTGAAGAAAAAAAGAAATCGTACGATAAGAAGTGGTCGCTTCCAGAACATTGTACAACTCTGAAAGAGTGGTATGATGTTGGTACGATAGGCAAATGCCTGAAGGTTCTAAGATAAAATGGTAGAAGCAGCGAATGGCTCCAGAGTTGTTGAAGTCAATGCGGAGGCAGTAGAACGGACCGGACATTACCAGAGTTATATTTTGATAAGGACAAGACTTTCAACAAGCTGGTCAAAAACTTTGAGAAAATATTTTTCCCATTTGATATCCAGGCCACCACCCATCTCCAACTCCCATACCTTTGCCAGACTGCCTTCAGGGAGCCTGACAACACCATCAATGACGGGTCCAGAAATTTATCTCAGACTTCCTAGGGACTGCCACCAAGTCTGGCATCACTGATCAACAATCACTCATTGGATACTTTGCCATGGGCTGCAACCAGAAGATCACCAACATGGTTCTATCCATGAGTGAACTCCCCACTGACCTGAATGTGTGGATCGACAAGTCTATGTAGTTCCACACCCAGAAAGCTCGCATGGCAGCCATCAGGAAAGGCACTCCCCAAGTCAACACTATCCTTGCTCCTCTAGTCCCCCGCTTCATCCCTCGACCTGCCCCTTATACCAGAGATCCAAACGCAATGGATGTAGACTCCATTCGGGTCTCCAAACTCACCCCTGAAGAATGTTCCAAATGTATTAAAGAGGGATGTTGCTTCAGATGTTGAAAGACTGGGCACAATGCCAAGAATTGCAAGACGTTCATTGTCTCATCTCCACAGAACATCCACTCCATTCCCACCTTGCCACCCAAGGAACCAACTATTCCAAAGGAAGACCCTGCTCCACTGCTCACAAACCCACTTGATGTTTATGTCAACCAGCTTAGAACCAAGGGATGGAAAGACAAAGAAATCTATCAGATGCTAAGGGCCAACTATGAGGAGCCCGCCAAAATTTCTCTCCTTGATGTAAAGGATTTTCTCTAAGGAAAGATGTCCTGACGTCTTCTTCCCCTCACATACTTGTAGCAATGCCCAATGAAAATGCATTCCGCTTCCCTGTTTTGCTACAAGTACCTAAGCAAACCGTCGACACCACTGCTCTACTTGACAGTGGCACCTCAGGAAATTTCATCGACATTTCCCTTGTCCCCAAACTCAGGCTAGGATGCCAAGTACTTTGTAAACCCATCATCGCATACAACGTTGATGGCATCAAGAACAAGAAAGGAACCATCAAGTGGAAACTCTTTGCACAAGTCTCCTTCCCCTTGTTCTCACAAAGGGTTGAGTTTATGGTCACCTCTCTTGGCAGGTTACAAATTATTCTTGGAATACCATGGCTCCGCCAATGGAACCCCGACATAGATTGGGTTAACATGCGACTATCCATAGACTCCCCAGAAACCCTTCAAAAGATATCCTTGTCCACCCAGCTCGTCCAAGAAAATGCCCTCACCAAGACAAAAATCCCAATGTGGTGCAAAGACTTTGCAGACGTCTTCGCCAAAGCCACATTCAACATCCTTCCCCAACACCGAGACTACGACCACACCATTGAACTCAAACTGTCCTTCGTCCCCAAAATTGCCAAAGTATACCCTTTGAACCCAGCTGAGAGAGAAGCTTGTAAAAAGTTTGTCGAAGAAAACCTTGCCACTGGCCATATCACTCCATCCAAATCCCCCCAAGCCTCACCATTCTTCTTTGTACCTAAGAAAGACGGCTTGCTACGCCCTTGCCAGGACTACCACTACCTCAACTCCCACACGGTCCGAAATGCATATCCTCTACCACTCATCTCTGAACTCATTGATTACATGAAAGACTTGACACTGTTCATCAAGCTTGACATCAGATGGGGATATAACAATATTCGTATACAAGAATCTGACCAATGGAAAGCAGCATTCATCACACCTCTTGGCCTCTTTGAACCTACTGTCATGTTCTTCAGATTCAACAATGCCCCTTCCACATTCCAAGCGTTCATGAACCATATCTTTGCTGACATGATCTCTGAGCGTTGGCTCAAAATCTATATGGACGACCTTGGTATCTACACACAACATGACATTGAACTACATCACTCCAGAACTAAACAGGTACTCCAACAACTTCGTGAGCACGGACTCTCAGTTAAAATCTCCAAATGCTCCTTCAACGTACCCCAGAAGGAGTATCTTGGCATGATCATTGGCCAAGGACGAGTTGAGATGGACCCCACAAAGCTCTCTGCAATCAAAGATTGGAAACTGCCAACCTCCATGAAAAGCATCCGTAGCTTCATTGGATTCACCAACTTCTATTGAAAGTTCATCTCCCACTTCTCTGATATCGTCACTCCCCTTGTACTCCTCACACAGAAAGACCAGAAGTGGGAATGGACCCATCACCAAGACAAGGCATTCACTCACCTGAAACTAATCTTTGCATCTACTCCTGTCCTCGCACTCCCCGATGTCTCTCGCCCATTCCTTGTAATGACCGATGCCTCTCTTCTTGCAGCCGGAGCTGTTCTTCTGCAGGAAGACAGCAATGGTGATCTTCACCCCTGTGCCTACTTCTCCAAAACTTTTGCTCTGGCTGAGTGAAATTATAACATCTACAATCAAGAACTCCTTGCTGTCATCCTCACCCTCCAGGAATGGCAACAATATCTACTAGGCACTGAGCACCCTGTCACAGTCATCATGGACCACAAGAATTTATCCTATCTCAAAGACCCTCGCAAACTCTCTCGTAGACAGGCTCGCTGGTCGCTCTTTCTCCAGGACTATGACATCATCTGGAAAGTCACCCCAGGCTCTCAGATGGGACCTGCAGATGTGCTCTCCTGCCGCGACCACATAGATACAGCTGATGACAATGCCGATGCTTCCATCCTCCCTGACCCTGTGGTCATCGCTGCCCTCAACACTTCTCTTGTCAAGGGAATTCAACAGTCCTCCCCCTTTGATCCCCTCGTTCTTCGTGCCTTACACAACCTTGCCGACAGCTCTCCACTCTTCCCTCGCTCCGCTCTAGCTGACTGGTGTTATGATGACACCCAGTTATTTTATAAAGATTGCCTTTATGTTTCCCCTGCTTCTCAACAACCCCTTCTCACCGCTATCCACTCTTCCCCCACTACAGGTTACATGGGACAGTTTCACACCAAATCCATTGTTGAACGTGACTTCTGGTGGCTTGGCTTGGCCACCTTTGTCCGGAACTACATTGCTGGCTGCGCCACATGTCAACAAAGCAAAGTCAACACACACCCCACCATTCCCCCACTTCAGCCCATTCCGTCAACCGTCTCCCTTCCCTTTTACCAACTGTCCGTTGATCTCATCACCAATCTCTCCTGTTCCAATGGCTTTGACTTGATCATGGTCGTGGTAGACCATGGCCTTATAAAGGGGATAATTTTATGCCCTTGTACCAAGACCATTGACACTGCAGGCATAGCCAAACTCTTCTTCGACCACATCTTCAAACATTTCAGATTATATGACTCTATCATCTTGGACCATGGACCACAGTTTTCCTCTGCACTTGCCAGGGAACTTGCACGTCTTCTCCAGTACGACCTCAAACTGTCCACTGCCTATCACCCACAAACTGATGGACAAACTGAGTGTACCAATCAGGAACTTGAGACGTATCTACGAATATTCTGTGGTAACAACCCACATCTATGGGCGGATCACATAACCTCAGCCGAATTTCATCATAACACCACTCCACACAGATCTACCAAAGTCTCCCCTTTCTCCTTGATGCTTGGATATGAGCCTAGGAATTTCCCAGTGATTGGAAAGACCTTTATTCCTGCCCTGGAAACACGACTCACTGCATTGGAAGAAGCACGAAAGGAAGCCCATGCTGCACATGACTCTGCCTGCCTTCTCATGACCAAAAAATCCACACAGAGGTTCTTCCCTTGGAAAGTAGGAGATCGCATTTGGCTGGAAGCCACCAACCTACACATTCCATACCCTTTGCGAAAACTTGCCCCCAAACACCATGTTCCATTTAAAATCACTTGCGTAATCTCCCCCTTAGTTTATCAGCTAAAACTTCCCAGTACCTGGAAGATTCATGACGTGTTCCACACCACATTGTTGTCCCCCTTCAAACAAACCAATGTACATGGCCCATCTTTTCACAGCCCCCTCCTGACATTATTGATGATGAAGAAGAGTACGAAGTGGAAGCTATTCTATCTCACAAGGACCCCCTGGCCGACATCAGTACCTGACTGCATGGAAGGGATATTCCTCGGTGGAGAACACATGGGAACCTGAGGCAAATCTCACACACGCCCAAGACATCCTCAAGGACTATAAAAGGCTCCACAGACTGCGATGAACGCTGTAGTAACTCAGATGTTGTGATCTCTTCGTGAGGCTCCTCCTGAATCACTGCATGCACGAATTTTGCTTCGCATACCTCAAAACCTTCTGGATTGTCTTGCTTTGCTCACTCACCCTTGGGCTTACCTTTTTCTTAACCTGGTTTTATATTCCAACTTTGCCCCCCTCCTCTTCTCCAGCCAAGGCCACCCCATCCCTGTAATGTCAACTGCCTCATCTCCCTCCACTTCCCATTCCTCTTCGTTGTCAGACTTGCTCCCCAATCATTGGGCCACACTATGCACAACCCCAGTGCATTCATATCTTCTCCCCGACTGTGCTTGGAAAGTTCTTTTTGCTAGCATCTTAGCTAAACCATCCCTCGTCATCCTCCTTGAACAAATGCCTCTCTATGAAGAAGACCTTGCCATACAAGGACTAGTTAAGCTTTATCACAGTATCCACACTGCGCAAAACTTTCACTTTCATGTAGCCCCAAACGACCTCCCTGTGGTGTACGATCTCCCCATATGCAAATCCCTAAATGGTCTCACAGGACAGGTTCTTGAATTACTCCACATCCTTAATTTTCATAGTTTTGTTGTGCAACTCCCCATTAGTGTTTTATATCCTGTGTTTCACCCAATCTTCCTTATGTTATTTCTTGATGAACGTGCAGAATATCTCGAGAACATCACTATGTTTCCCTCTTTGAAACCCCCCTTCCCTGAACCTTTACCCCTTGCTCTTCACATCTTCTCCCCTTCGTTGGTTCCCTCCTCTCCCACGACGCCTCTCCCTGCACCCATCCTTCCTGAGGACGTTGTCATCCCATTTGTCCTCAACCCTCCTGGTAGTGCCCACTACCTCGATCCCATTGCTCAGGAAATCAACAGATTGTATGTTGTCCGCATTGGCAATGTCAAAATCCTCTCTGCCCCCACTCATCTCTTGCATAATCCCTACGTCCGCCTCCATGTGACCAACTCCACTCATTGCTTTTGGTGTAACCAGGTTGGTCATTACTGAGATGAGTGCACTCTCTACGAATGCCCCCACTGTCACGTCACTGCTCCTTACCACCCCCAATAATTGTGTCTCATGCTACAGTGCACTATTTGTCAACGATGGGGACATGGACCCACCAGATGCCCTCGCGATGTTTGCATGTCATGTGATCAATTTGGACATAACAATACGCAATGTCCTTATCACCATTTTGTTCCCAATGTCTTGCCATCCTCCAACGACATGCATCTTTGAGGAAAAGGGTTGGAATGTTGTACCAGGGGTACAACTCTATGAAGGGGGTATTGTTTCAATTTCCTTGCTATTTCCTAACATCTTTCTCATTTCTTCTCACATTGCCTATCTTCCTGCTCCTTTGCTTTGTCTAGAACGCTATGAGCATGCTTTGCTCATTGTCAGACTGGACACGATGTATCTATACACATAGCCCCTTGGCTATGTGCTTCGTCCGCATCACTTGTTTCACTTCCGTGTTCCTTGATCTTGATGGACAGCCTTCTCCGCAGCCGGTTCTCTCACACCGGCTTAGTATTTCCATTCTTCCATGATGTTCTCAGATATTCTCTGCTGCACATTTCCTTAGTATAAATACTAGAATAGACACTCGATGTACCTCATACTTGATCTACACAATACAAGTGTACATCTCGTGTCATACCTTGTGAACTCCTTGAGAACTCCTTGACAACGTTGTCATACCTCTTTGTGAGTGTCCTCCGTCAAACGAGTAAATGTTCAACCTTCGTCCTTGCCTTGGTACACTTCGTGTATCATCTACAGACAGGTGCAGCGGGACTAGTTGGGGAGGAGCAGCCACAATGAAGCTGGACTGGGACTGCAAGGAGCATCTGCAGGGAAGCAGCCAGTGCTGAAGAAATTGCGACTGGTTCGTGGGTGGGCAAAAGAAGGTGTAATGCACGAGGCCTGTTGAGCAAAACGTCTGTGTCAGTTTATACAACAGAAGAGAGAACAGGGACCACAAGCACCAACTCCCCAGTGTTCAACACCAAGGAGATAGTGGCTACAAATTGATGCTACGCAGGGTAAACCAACAGGCAGTGAGAGGAAAAGACGATGACCATAGGCACAGATCAAGAGAAGACTTTCTGATGTTCAACACCAGGGAGGTAGCAAGTCAGGCTGCCCATGGTAGGCCACACGTAGCAGGAAGGGACAGTGGCCTGAGGAGATACTCCCCAACATTCAACACCAGGGAGGCAGTAGGGAGACAGTGCCCGCAGTAACCGCTAGCACTGAACTCCAACTTTGGGTATGGAACTGTCGTCAGACCCGATAGAACAATTCTCATCCCCGAGTGACAAGCCAACGCAGGTAGAACCTGAGGAAAACATGTTCAGCAAACCAGCTGGACTTTTGGGGACTCCTGTGGACACAGGAGTGATCAGTCAATCTCTTTCATCCAAAAATTCTGTGATGTTTCCTCCAGCAACATCTGACTCCAAGGATGAAATGCCCTCTATTGTGTCTATTATCCAACAGGCAGGTGGGAAGCAGCAAAGGCTACAGGCGATCAAGAGAGTCGCCTTGCAGCATGCCGACACATGCTAAACCGTTGTTGATGACAGCAAGGACGATGACTAATTGATCATCAAAGATGACATGCATTCCATCGTTTGCCAAGAAGCTGTCCAATGGAGAATAGACAAGGCTCATGGCAGTCTTGTCAAGGACCATGCCTCGTTACAAAGAATCAACCATCCTAGTGTTTGCCCCCCGCAGCTTCTCCTTACAAGCTTTCAAAACAAGAATTACAGGAACTTGCCAGACCATCCTTTGCACGTGTGGGGAAACATGCCAAGGATTAACTCAACAAAAATCAACTGGATCAGTTGATGATGATGAAGCATACCAAAGAGCGGCTGAAATCCATTAAACAGGAGGAAGAGGAGTGGGTTAAAAGGGGTGGGAAGACTGTTATGGAATACTGGCGGTGACAACACCTAGCATTCACTCTCAGGGACGATTGAGGTGTACGCAGAGCAAGGCCTTAAGGTGGTAGATGTGGCCGATGTGGTCAAGGAGATGGTGATAGTCTCCAATTGAACGCAAGTGATGCTGCGCATGGTAAACTGCATGCAGTGAGAGACATGGTGCGCGCAGTAAACTGTTATGCTTAGTCCCGGGTAGGGCCTTAACATAGACCTTTAGTAGCTTGGTCAAGATTCGGTGAAGCCCTAAGGCTTAGTCGCTGCGAGGTGTAGACCAGGCAGAATCAATGGGCGAAGCTAGTAGCCCAAGAGTTCAGAGTCAAGAGGATTGATTGATGTAAAGGTAAGATCTAGCTTAAAGTACAAGTATTCGAGACGACGGTTTATATACTATGTGGAATGTGCAGCAGTGTTGGAAAAGGGAAGTGGTGTGATGTAGCAGGAATTATGTGATTGGTCGTCAAGAATAGATCAAGAAATGAAGATCAAAATGAGAACAATGGAAACACAGCTCTTGATGGCTGTCAACGAAACAACTATTCAAGTGAACAATAGTCCAATCAGGTGAAACGCCAGTAAAGCAGCATGACAACGAATGACAAAGAATAGAATAGACCACCCACCCATGTCTCTCGCATGTCCTCATAGACGAATCGTAACATAAACTGCGGGCATTGAGAGAAGGAGATACTCCCCAGTGTTTAACACTGGGGAGTAGGACAATGGTGGTGATGGTTGCCGGCCCAGATGCAATATCAACTTGAATGCTGTGCATGGTAAACCACAGGCAGAGAGACACGGTGCCCACAGTAAACCATGGGCATTGAGAAGAGGATACTCTCCAGTGTTCAACACCAGGGAGTAGAATAACATTGTGGTCACAGGACAAGCGAACTTGGTACCAATTTGGTACATAATCACACAACCATGAGGGTGGGTGGAGTGGCTGTGTGATTATGTATCAAATCGGTACCAAGTTCACTTGTCCTGCAACCACCACCATTGTCCTACTTCCCAGTGTTGAACACTGGGGAGTATCCACTTCTCAATGCCCACAGTTTACCATGTCTCTCTGCCTGTGGTTTACCATGTGCAGCATTCAAGTTGACACTCATGTCTGGGCTGGCGACCATCACCACCATCGTCCTACTCCCCAGTGTTCAACACTGGGGAGTATCTCCTTCTCTCAATGCCCGCAGTTTACTGTATGCACTGTGTCTCTCTGCACAGTGTTCAAGTTGACACTCCTGTCTGGGCTGGCGACCACCACCACCATCGTCCTACTCCCTGGTGTTGAACACTGGGGAATATCCCTTTCTCTTAATGCCCGCGGTTTACTGCACACACTGTGTCTCTCTCTGCCTGTGGTTTACCATGCACAGCATCACTTGTGTTCAATCGGAGACCATCTCCATCTTGATGCTAGTGGTTACTGCATGCACTGTCTCCCTACTGCCTCCCTGGTGTTGAATGTCGGGGAGCTTCCTCAACTGCTCCCTGTGGCAAACATCTCTCTTTTTCCTTACCACTTGTGGTTTACCATGAGCTTCCTCAACTGCTCCTCCTTATCCCCTGTGGTTTACCCCATGCAGGGTTACCCTTCAGCTACCTATCTCATGCGGGTGCTGTTCCTCTATCTGCTTTACCCCGCTCCTTGTAATTGTTGGCCAGTGAAGACTTCCTGCTGTTCTACACTGGGGAATCTCTTAAACCATGCACCCCACAACCTTCTTGTATCAGCTCCTTGAGGATGATGAATTATATTCATGGTCTCAATGATTCGTCAATGTTACATACATGTTTTGTAAGGATGGCTGTAGCCTAAGATATTAAACCACTGACACTTCTCCATAGATACCTTTGCATGGAATTTCAAAGGCTGCATCTCTAACCACTCCTTGTTGTAGAATGGTTGGGGCAAACCTGCCATTGCGGAGTGCAAGCTTCTCAAATTGCCCGAGTCTCGTATCCTTTTTACCAGCTTTGATCCCCTTGGAGTGAAGATGTCAGTATCTACCAACCACTGTTCATTGATTATCTTCAGCTCCCTGTAGATGTCCTTTCTCCTGGGCATGACCTTCATGTAGAACACCTCCTTGACTTTATTTTCCACACTGATTTCATCCAAGCTTGTTCCATCTGGACCAAGTTGCCTCACCATGTCTTCCAACCATTTCCAGACGTTTGCATCTTCTTCCCCCTCCTCCTCTTTCAGTGCTGTGATGCCTTGGGTGATTGTGAGTCGTTGTTCATGTTTCTTTGTATAGTGTTAGGTGGTTCCAAAATGCAATCATTACATTCTTACCTTGATTCTCCTTTCTCACACCCTCCCCCTTTTCAACTTCCTGTCGGTAAACTCACATCTGCATTCTTCCATCTCATTGGCATCCTCAACGTCTCCTGACTTTGTCGTTTGTGGTTGTCCCTGAGCCCATTTGCTTTTGATACGAACAAACTTTCGTGAGTCATGATCCCCTAGTATGTTCGTGTTTTTTCAGGGAATGGCTGCGTTTCCGTTTTTCCAAGCTTGGTGATAATCCAGTCAACAAGTTTTTTGATCACTGCTTCATTCCATGCTGAAGACGGCTGGTCTTTCATATCCCACTGTGAGTATTCTTAGTCGGGTCTCATTTCATCCAGCGCAAATTCTTCAACATCTGATTATGTAGGTGAAACAAAGTTCCTAAAGTCCCTGTCTTGCTCCACCTTGTATACCTCCTTGAACAGATCTCGAACATATGCCTATGGCCATTAGTGAGTGCTTTTGCTAGGGATCTGTTTGTACTGTCGTACCAGATGCTGAGACCAGTGCATGTCATTTTTTTCTGCTTCAGGCTCAGCTTTCTTTACCCATTGCGTACCACTGGGTATGGGTGTTGAAGAAGGACCCCTCTGGAAACCATGTTCATCAAGTAAACAATTCATCAATGCTTCAAATTTCTTCATCATTGCATCCTCCCCATCCTTTTTCCCACTTGCCTCTCCTTTCGGTGAGTCTTCAACTTCAGAATTACTATCACTAACATCTTCCTAGAAAAAGTGAGTGGTCAATGGTTGAAGGTACAAGTTAGCGCCAGGATATCACCATAGGCTCGCTAACCACTGTTATTCTTCTCAAGACTCTGGCCTTTCCTTTCCTAGCCTGTTGTGGCATTGTCTGCTGCTTAGCTTGTGACTTCCCCTTACTTCTGTTCATTGTTGAGAAAGGATGCCCATCCAATGGTGTTTTTTCATTGCTTTCCAGTGTGGAGCTCTGAATGGGAGATGTGGACTTCAGCCTGGTGGTGGGCATTGGTTGCTCTATGGATGACTTCGCCTTCTGCAAGTCAATTAGTAATCAGGACTTTGTATTATCTTCTAACCTAACTATTACACAGATTCTGTTCACATACTCTTGCCATTGTAGCTAATTCGTTCTCCTTTTGCACTTTAAGAGGCATTCTCCGAGCTGCATCAGACATACCCTTATCCTTTTCTTCTCAGTGTCAAGCATTTTCTTGTAACTCTCTCTTGCGGTCTCTAGTTGTTTTCTCAGATCGTCCATCTCTTTTGCTTGGGTCTAAATGGATCATTTCTGTAAGTCTCAAACTACTTCAATGCTTGTCATTATGACTATACCTGTATGTAAACGCCCTGGTTTGCAATCATGTCCTTGGCTTGCTGATTATCTTTGATCCAGGCATCAAGATTCTTGTGAAATTCCTCCATGTTCTTCTCCTGTTGTGTTTGGGCCTCCTCCAGGCTTTTGTTCAGTATCTAAGTGAAGAGATCAGAGTTGATTAACGACACATCAGTAAGTTGCACCTCTAATTCACTGTATTGCCCGGTTATTTTGGTCAGCTCAGCTCTCGTCTGCCTCAGTTCCTCTCATAGTTCATGGGAATGATCCACCTCCTAAAAGCGTATGCATGACTGTGTCCATTCCTATGGCATCTAGGTCAGTGCCTGTATTTGTTTTTTTGGTTTGCAGATCATCACCTGTTCAGTATGAGGGTTCCCTGTGTCAGTTTCATTCTACACTGTCTCTTTTCATGGACAGTGGTTGAACGGTATTCCGATGCTGGAAGATTATCGAGATCCATAGCATCTGACCAGGGATTTGCGGTCAGTTGCTCAAAGTAGAGTTCTATGCACATATTGTTAGACATGGGTTCAATGGGGACGTCTTCTGCAGAGATGGATGCGACTGTATAAATCATCCCCTCTCTATTGTCATAATCACACTGAATATCATTGTTTCCACTTTTGTCAAATTGCATTATGAACAACATGGTGGGTTACCTTGGTGATCATGAGCATAACACAAATGTACATTGTATAATAAGGATGGGAAGTAAGCAACATACTATAAGTTTTTCAAAAGCCATTGTTCTGTGTGGAGCCTCACAAAGGCTGCAACCCTATTAGCCCTGTGCATCTTGAGCTTATTCTGCCATTCTACAGTGGAAAAGCACAGTGCAGAACCATTTCCGTCATAGTTGTGGATGGCTTCCAGGTGTTTCTGGAACCAGGCCTCCGCGTCTGTAGACCAGTAGCCAACATCAAGCCCACACCCTTCCCATACTGACTGCTTTGGCCACCACAAGATATCACAAGTCTGCTTGCCTTGACGGCAATCTTGTTGACCTAGACGGACAAACGTTCAGCAGATAATGTATATGAAACCTCATAAGACTTACCGGTGGAGATTTTGGAAACCCCACAAATGACCTGTTCATCATAGGTGTCCAGTTCATCATCCCACAGGTACTTTGACCCAATTTTGATAGCAGTGCCAAATCAGATAATGTCCTCGGAGGGGCCATCTCCAATAGCAATGTCAACATGATTGCCGAGAGAGTTGCGTGCCAGACGTGCAATGATACCACCTTTCATCAATACAGCCCTGGCATAGTCATGATGGAGTAGGCAGTCCCTTCAGGTGAGGTAAGCGTTGTAATTGGAGGGGCCAGGACAATATTGAAATGGGAGGAAGCCAAGGCCCTCAGGGATCTTGTGTGGAATGCGGGCTGGCTGTTGGTTACGACTGACCCTTGTGCTGAAAGTGATTCCCAACGATGCAAGGTGACATGCAACATCATCCAAATTGGAACTGGGTTGTGTTTGGATCATTTGCAAGGCTGAAAGGGTGTCTTCAACACAAACAACAAAGGTTTGATGACTCACTGCACGGGAACAGATAAGACAGAACACACTAGGGGTGATATCACCACACAGCCCAATACTGGTCCCATTTTTCCACTCTACAACAATGTGACCAGCATTCAACTGGCCATGAAGTTCATCACCCAACAAGTCACTTGAGAAATGCGATTTGCTGACGTGCTTTGACATGAAGTTTCCAGCTGCATCGCGAGAAGAAGCTGAAATTGGCAGAGAGGCTTTGCCCTTGCCAAACTTTGATGCTAGCACAGAGATGAAAAGGGAGAGGGGGGTCAATTTGGAGTTGGAACCTACAAATCCATATCAATCTTGCAATATATCTGTTACGCTTAGTCCTGGGTAGGGCCTTAACATAGACCTTTGGTAGCTTGGTCGTAGTTTGGTGAAGTCCTGAGACTTAGTCGCTGCAATGTAGGAACAAGACAGAATCGATGGGTGAAGCTAGTAGCCCAAGAGTCCAGAATCAAGAGAGTAGATTGTTTGTAAAGGTAAGATCTAGCTTAGGGTACAAGTATTTGAGACAACGGTTTATATAGTAAGTGGAATGCGCAGCAATGCGAAGAAAGGGAAGTGATGTGATGTGGTAGGAATTATGTGATTGGTCGTTAAGAATAGATCAAGAAATGAAGATCAAAATGAGAACAAGGGAAACACAACCATTTGATGGCTGTCAACAAAACAACTGTTCAAGTAAACAATGGTCCAGTTAAGTGAAACGCCAATAAAGGATCATGACGACAAAGGACAAAAAGAAGAATAGACCGCCCATCCATGTCTCTCGCATGTCTTGATAGACAAATTGTAACAATATCCATAACAGTTGGGAGTTGAGGTGAATCGGACACAGGGACAACATCCCCAACAAAGACTGAGGCACTGTGGGATGCATGATCAGCCTCAGCATGAGCCACCGACAGATCGACCAATGGAGGGTTCATAGTGGATTCATCAAAATTGTCCCAGTCATCAAGGTCGTCATGAGGGGCATGCTCATCGAAGTTGGTACAGATGTCCCACTGGTCAGCAAAGGCGTTGTAGCTTTTTTGGCTACCAGAGTACGTCCCCCAAATATGAGATGCATCGTCATAGTTAATGTTCATATGAATTCGGAACCCAGTATCATCATTTGGGATCCATTGGAAGACAGTAGCCCCTTTCCGTCCTGGTGCACTCCCCCACAATCCATTCTCGGCATGTGTGAGATGTGCTTGGCATTGGACAAGTGTCTTGGATTCCTCTGTCTTCTTGTTCTTCTCCGTGCAGCATGCAAAGAATTGTTCCCAAGTTTCACCATTCTTGTCATATCCCATTTTGTCTCCAAGTCAACTCCTCATCTCCAGTGCCAACTCCATCACTCCTCCAGGGCATTCTCCATCAATAGATGACATATGACCTCCAGACCACATGTTATTTCCTTATTTAGTATTCCTTGTTCTCTGATTGGCTGTGTAACTCCTTTATGGTATAGTCTTGTACCTAACATGCAGTGCCAGTGTTTCACCACTCCGGTGCACAGCTCTGGTTATCGTTCTCCCCATCTTACTGATCTCCATTTTTATTACCAATCTGCAGACTCCATTTACTAATACTGTGCAACTCCATACTATATAAACTGTACATACTTCGCTGTAGTTCTTTAGTTTGAATATCAACTAAGTCACCTCCTGACTACTCTGACCCCTCCTCTGATTCTCTCCGACCTCTGACCCCAAGGATTGTGAGTACAAGGGTGTGACATCAGTCTTGCACCAAAGTCCTTGCCCCTTCATTCGCCCTTTGTCTCCTCCATTCCGGATTACCCCTCAGAGTTACTCTGGAGGAACCGGGCTTGACAGTATATTCGAACTCCCACTTGTGCTCGTGCTATGTCTCGTGCTATGACACAATGTGAACGACTCGAGTCAGTCTTTGGCTCTCATTGCACCATCCCTGGAGACTTCATGAGTCTCACTGCTTGTAATGCTGACACCAATCCACCTTCCATCTCCTCCACACCCCGTCGTCGTGTCTGCCTGTCAGGACCATTCAACTCTCCACTTACTCCACTGCCCAAAACAGTCATCACTCCTCTGGGACACTTCGAAGAACTCCCGGATGATAACAGTCCTGAACAAGGACCTGGTGACCCCGACCCTCCTGGTCCTGGAGGCAATAATGGAGATGACACGCCATCGTCTCCTTCTTCCTCTAACTCCGAAGATGGCTTTGGAGGCATTGGATTCGATGACAACGACCTACCCCCCAACAATGTTTCATTGGCTTTCGAGCCATTCAATCAGCTTGCAGAGGCCATCCAGGACATGACCCAGCAAGCCCTCTGGCACAAGCCCTCCGACACCACCAAGACCAAAGTCCGGGAACCAGATCCATTCGATGGTCTGGATCCCAAGAAGCTCCACCCCTTCATTGTTCAGTGTGAGCTGAATTTCCAAGCAAATCCCAAAGCCTTCTGCCATGATCGTGCAAGGGTCACCTTCGCCCAGTCCTACCTCAAGGAAGTCACCCTTGGGTACTTTGAACCGGATCTGCTAGGAACGGAGCCTCCGGACCTCCGCCCACTCTGGATGAACAACTGGGGGGCTTTCCTCCTAGAACTCTAAACCAACTTCAGCCCCCACGATCCTGTTGCAAAAGCAGAAGCTCAGCTTGAACATCTGTGCATGAAGGATTCCCAATGCATTTCCAATTATGTAGTCCAGTGGAACAGGCTGGCGAGCCAAGTCTGGGAGTGGGGCCCAGGAGCGCTCCGCAGGAGTTTCTACAATGGACTCCCTGATCAAATCAAGGATGAGCTGTCAAGGCTGGGAAAGCCAAGCACTCTTCCAGAACTCCGCACCATGGCACAGCAAATTGATCATCGCTATTGGGAGTGGAAGGAGGAAATCGCTAGGACAACCAAGCCCTCTGGGTCCAACTCCAGATCCAATAATACAAAATCATCATTATCCGCAGCCTCGCCCTCCTCCGAAAAGCACGACAAACCAAAGGATCCTCCTAAGGATGCCAAGGACAATAAGTCTGGAAGCACCTCCGGATCCTCCTCCTTCAGGCCTGACATTTTGTCAAAACTAGGAAAGGAC
>JBBPUD010000482.1:0-18270 GCA_038094475.1 Phylloporus aff. rhodophaeus
TCCCGCTGTATCCATGGTTTATACATGATGCGATCAGTAGCGTAGATCTCAGGGTGCGTGACCTCATCTTTCGGTGCAGACGTGCGCATAACCGTGTCGTTCTCGGTGGACAACATCATGTCTGGGCACTCATCGATGAGCCCACTTACCATACAGATCAGAAACTCTCCTTGGACCTACGAGTGTCATAACGTTGAACAAAGGTATCATGCGCAAAAGCACAGTTTTTGATATCAACAACCAACCTACGACAGAGCCTTGATTTTCTCTGCTAGGAGATTCTTGCCTTTTACCCCGCTTTCCCCTAACCGTACCATGAAAGTATCATCGAACCACTCTCTCGCACTCGTTCTTTGCTCGTCGCTGCCCTCTTCACGTATCCGTTCCAGGAATTCGGCGACAACAAAGGCCCCGTCACCCTGAGCGATCGCTCTCGTCATCTCTCTCCCGACAGTCGAGAGAAACACGGACGCAAACTCCGATGGCGAGAACGATGGCGCACGCAGGACCGATTGCTCCGAGTGAGAAAAGTGCCCACCCTGGAGTAGGCTTTTGTACACGCGCGAGGCATGCGGGAGATCGATTAGATGGGGTCGCTCACGATCTTCTGAGGGATAAGGTGACGTGAGCGCCTCCGCGAGGGCTTTCATCGCGGACGTCTTGTCTATTGGCGCGTCAGCCCAAATCGATACCACCAAAGAAAAAATAGCTGACCTCCCTCGGCATAGAGCATGATATCCAGTACGAGTAAGCTTCCGCCTGTATCCCTCATTGTCTCTGCGCCTTTTTCTGTTACGAATTGGAGGAGGTCGTCACTGGCTGCTTTTCGTATCTCGCTCTCTCGAACGACGTTGTCTTTTTTGCTCGTCTTGGCCCGTATGGCATCTGTTTCCGCTATCACGGCGATTTGTGCAGGAGTAAAATGCCTTCGTGAGCGTGGTACGATGAGATGAAAGAGGGATCGTCTGCCCTGGGGACTTGTTGCGAGTAAGGAGGTATGTGATGTGATGTCAGAAACAAGAGATCTCGCGGTGAGTTTTGTGTCGCTGGTAAGAGATGTCAACAAGGGGCGAACAAACAAAGGAAGACAGATCATACTCGATAACGTCGAGAGCGGTAAATAATACTAGCTGGGCTTCTTCGTCGGTACACATTCGTTCGACGTGAGGCTTGATCACCTTGATGATCTGTTTTCGATCCTGGAACGGTAAATTAGGCACGCAAAGGAGTGTAGATGGTGAACCTACCTTCGCCGAGGCACGCGCGATAAATTCACGGACAGCTCTGCTGCCATCCTTGGTGTGCACCATTTCGGCAAGGATATCTTGACAACTGACATGTCATTAGAGGGATAAAGTACGCATATAACCACCATCAGCCACCTTTCGAAGATTTCCCTGTGTAATTTTTCTTGCTCCGATTCTTCGACGGTGCCGACAGCAGTCAGAAACTCCCACAGCGCACGATGCACAATAGCATACGTGACGGCTCCCTTGTCAGGGTTATTGAATCTACGTAGTTTTCAATCAGGTGCGCTGTTGCGAATAAAAGTGTACCTACATTGTCATTAGATTTTCCTTTAGAGCGGCGAGTAAGCGCTTGCGCCTGTCGACTTTGACACCGTCGAGCAGGCCCAAGAACCCTTTCTTTGCAGTTTCTATGTCTCGGGATGTCCCCTGAATGGAAGAAAAGAGCGCAACCTCCTTCCCATAAAAATCTCGCAGTAATATCGAGCGCTCGTAAGCGTTTGCATACAACTCAAACGTATCAGCGATCACGTTTGAGGCTTCACGGTGGAGTAAAAGTTTAAGTACGTGAGACTGGAACTCTTGTAGGATCGACACGCGGTGCGCTGGACAGAGTCGGATAAGTTTGACCACCAGAAACTATAGAGGAGATCCAGAACTGAGTATGATGGCAAAGCTTGAGTGATACCACTCGCCTTGGAGTACTTGCTCTGGGTTAATTCCTTATAGCTCCCCTTGAGCTCCGAGGCGACCTGATCTCTTTCCGTCTGACCTCCATACCTAACGATAGTCTGTATGATCCTGCTGGCGTCGTGTTTCAGTACAAGGTCCTTTACCTTTCCCTGGATGATGGCCATTAGATCCCGGATGTGCTTCTGACGGTCTGTTGGGGGGATGTTTTTCTGACGGGCCAAAGACCAAACACGTTTTGCATTAGCAATAAGCTGGGAATGAGGTTTTGCGGCTTTTCGTTGATCATACAGAACACGTTGAGCTTTGTGCGATTCCTTGGTAGCTAAATACACTGTATATTAGACTGACAGGGTGCACGAGCACAGAGAAGAGCAGACCATTCAGATCTTTTGACAGTCCATCGTCTACATCCATTTCGTCCGCAACAGCGTACCCTTCTGCCTCCACGTTGTCAAACTCGTCATCCTCTTCGTTGGAGACATCTTCATTTGTCTCTTTGACGGGTAGTGTGACAGGCTGTCTCCGCTTTTTGAAGCTTTCCTCGTTGTGCTTGGATCGTGGCTGCTTCGAGATACGTGCCCTCTTTCTCTTTGAGCCACCCTGGGATGGCACAGACCGTTTCTTTGTGGTTTTCTGAACAGCTGGCATCGTGCGTGGGTTACTTTCCGATTTCCGACTACTCGGATTTCTAGTGCACGTGACCACGTGTTTTTTATTCCTCTGTGGCTTACTCTCTGTCACGTCGATCACCGTCTTCTTTGGTGGCGTTTTCGTGCTGAAATTGAAGTTGTCTTCATCATATGACCATCTGCGGATGGGCCATTCCAAAGGTCCACGCGCGGATAGCTCTCGTCGTATCGCGGGAGTAGCTGTGAGGATGTACGTATCCATGTCCGTGTAGGCTCCGATCGGGTTCTCTTCTCTGGATCGGTCAGCTTCTTCACTTGAATGGATTCTGGCCAGACCTGGTGTTATCATAACGCGTGCATGTGGAAAACCATGTGACTACTTGGAGGGTGTAATCGATCGCGTTGTGTCATCTTTAAAGCGTTTCCCATCCTCGTCGTCACATCACCCGCTTCTTCCCTCCCCGTCGTCACACGTCGTCCATGGCATCCCCCGCCACGACGTTCGCGACCCTCAGAGCCCTCCACCTCCTCATCGGCGACGCCATCGACGATATCCAGCGCGTCTTTTCGCAGCATTCACTGCCAGATCCCGCCTCCCCCTCGCAATGCTCATCCCCGGTCTTCTCAGATTCATCCCCAGTAGCGTCTCCGTTCCCAGTCACCCCGCCCACGTCTTTCCCTCCAACACCCCTCTCTGCTACGTTCCCTCCCCTGCGTTCACCCATGCATGCAGACTTTACCATCCCATGTGTGGACTACCCCCCGCCAGATTCGCCCCTTGTTGCCGATTCACCCAGTGAGCAACTCGCGCTTCATCCTGATGCTGCCGCAGCCGCTTCCAGAATCGTGGCGGCATGCGGACAGATGTCAAGCATTGTCCACAAGCCGTTCCTATCCATTTGTGATGCATTAATGGGCGTATGTACCTTGGTACCAAGTCGCCTCTTCGTACTGACGGTTTATATGCGTGATTCAGTGCAACATCTCGGCATGTATGCGACTAGTCGAACACCTACACATTACAGAAATCCTTCGGGAGGGAGAAGAGAACAGGCAGCGCTCACAAGAGTCTACAGCACCACTTTCTATTTGCAAGAATGGCCCCAGTGTTGAATCGGGTATAATCTTGGATTCGTCCACCCACAGCGTTGTTGACGCTCGACCACTGATTGTCACAGAACGGATCGTTAGCTCTAGCGATCACAATGGCCCCAGTATGCACGTCAATGACATCACGCGTGTCATATGTTCCTATGCGGGTGACGGTTATATAGATCCCAGCGACCTAGGTATATTATAGTTATCATCGTTGCGAATTCTGATACAATTGTTGCATAGTCCACGTCCTACGACTTCTCTCGACCCACCACATCCTCCGTGAGACATTTCCAGACACCTTTGGACTCACCAGAATAAGTAGCCTACTTGACACCGGGAAAAGTGTCAAGAATATCTTCTCAAAGTCCGTGTTCTCTTTGGGTGCGCATTTGACTGGGTCTAATTTGAAGTAGCCCGGAGACCAAGTATGACGGTACAGATGGGATAGCTGCGTTTGTCGGATTAAGGTAAGTCGCATCGAGAGCTCTGGCTGCATGTATGCGCCTCGGTACATTGGTTTCTACGTGCAGTCGTTGACAATACGAACCAGCACTGATGACCTTTTCAAAACCGCCGCTTATCTTACGGAGGCATTTACTGGTGTCCAACACCCAACGCCCGGGTCCGCTCCTAACGCATCTTTTTGTGGAACGGCCACGCTCCCATCAACGACCTTAGCCATCAATGATCCCACTCCCTGTCCATCTACCACCCGTTCTTCCAGCATCCTCACCCATGTCGTGTACACAGGGGACGAGGATGTTCAGCGAGTGACACGTTCATTAGATCCTGTTGGTCCACTTGGTGGTCAACGGCCAGTACAGCCACCTATGACTGAGTCGCAGTCTCCTGCTTGCTTGAGCCCAGACATAGTAGAGAGAAAGGGTCACCATTCTGGAAATACGATCAAACCGGAGAAGCTTCCTGCATTCAATTTCGCTTTTCACACCAACAGGCCATACTTCGAATGGCTAGAAAATGGAGGGCTAGATCCAGTAGGAGGAACAGGCAGAGCAGCCTGCACGAGAGCAGAGGAGCCCATGGTGCGAAGTTGTGAGCCCAACGGTATCCCAGGAAAGTCGTACAGGCTTGAGCGATTCTCAAAGGCAATGATGGCAACGACTGGTTGGGAGGCGCCCAAGGCCATTCTGAGTGGTAAGTTTTCGACATATTCTTCATCTCTTATCAAGTTCGTAGTTTGATCTTTCTATCAGGATTCGGTTGGCATTCTCTCCCGAAGGGATCCACTATTGTCGACGTCGGCGGTGGGATCGGAAGCACAACAATGATTCTTGCCCGAGCCCTGAGCGATAGTAGGCTTGATTTGGCCAAGGGGCAGGACGGTACTCGCACTGAGGAACCTGCGACTGCTCGCTTCACGGGCAGTCTGCCAAGCGATCGTTCGCCCACAACTAGCGATGCATCAAAGATGAATACCGCAGCCGAGGATAGCATGAATTTCCGCTTTGTTGTGCAGGATAGGCCTGTGGTCACGGCTCTCGGCATCGAAGCATGGCGCTCCCAATGCCCCGAGATCCTTGAGAGCGGTCAGGTCGTATTTCAAGGTATGCATATGGGTTCATCGCGCTGAATGCGTGATATTCATGTTTGTGCTACCCGACGTAGACCAGGACTTCTTTGAGCCGCAGCCCCCCCTTGGCCCTTTTCACCAATCCAGATACCCTGCGGTTTACCTTCTGCGTGTTGTCCTTCACGATTGGCCGGACGAATGTGCGCGGCGCATCTTGATCAACCTCCGAGTCGCATCAAACCCAGAGACTCGATTACTCATTGCGGAGCACGTTCTCCCACTGGCGTGCGTCGATGAAGATGTTGACCATGCAACCGAGGCTGGTGAAGGAAGAAAAGCGCACGAATGGACACTAAGCTCTGTGCTTGCGCATATTGAAGGCGCCGAGCGTGCCCTTGCACCCTCACCCCTGTTACCCAATCTAGGGAAAGCAAGCGCCAATGCATATTCGATGGACCTCACTGTGAGTCACGCTTCTTGCTGTTCCTTGTCGAAGATTCTCAAGCCATCTAGATGCAAATGACGCTCAACGGAAAGGAGCGTACTCTTCGCGAATTCTGCGCGTTGACGTTGTCCGCAGGTTGGCGTGTTTCGCGCATGACCCGCGCCGCCGAGGGTTCACTATTCGCATATCTCGTTTGCGAGCCAATCCCACTACCCGATGATGCTCAGGCAATCTACAATGCTGTCGCATTGTCGTCCGAGCTTTCCACAGTGGTTGTTGTCCCTGTTGATGACCCCATTCACTACCCTCGTGCAGAGGCGTCCATTTGCAAGATGCCTTTGGCAGTGCCATTGTTACCCCCCGCTGTCCTTGAACGTTCTTCGTCACGTTGTGGCACGCCGACCTTTGGATCTCTTGTAGTATTGCCAAAAGATGAAGAGCTTCAAAGTCCGCGAGCGAGAGGTGCTTTGGTGGCTAAAAAGTGGCTGAAATCCAAAGGATTAGGGGTGCGTAGTGTCATGATGCAGAAGGTGGAGAAACAAAGAGAAGAACAAAGCGCATCCAAAGGCGCCTCGACGCGAGACAATGATGATGTGCATGCCATTGGCCCTGCATCTCCGTCTCATGTGCGTGTGTGGTGGAAGAAGTCTCCCTCAAACTCTATCGGCAATACCAGTGGCACAATCCATGAGTTGAGTGGCGAAGCACCGGCCTCGCAAGGTACTGGGCGAAGCCGCAAAGGAACCCTTAAGTCGAGCGACGCCCCTTCCACACCGAGCCCTCGTATATTACCGGTTCATCAGAAGTGGCCAAGTATAGAATCCGTCGCGTTACCGAATCCAGAGGTCAGTCCATCTGCGCAGCACAGTCGTCGTCCGAGCGTCGCAAGCATCACACGTAAACTATCGTTTGCATCGTTCCGCAAACCTAGTATTGTCATCGAACCTTTACCGACACCGCCGCCCAGCGCGACGTTTACGGGTCTCGCTCCCCCGCCCAATCTGGACGGTGATACACGGAGGAGTCTGAAGCATTTGCCCAGTTTGCCGACGCTTGGCCGCAGCGAGGCCACTGCGAACACGGAAAAACGGGAGTCGGCTATCCCGCGGCGCCCAAGTTTCAATTTGATGGGTCACGTACCTCCCCCACAGCATGTCCTAAAGGCCGCGCGTCGCCCTGACGTTGCAGACTCGCCCAAGTCAGGGATCCTCAAAATGCGGTCAAGTTACCACTTGAACAAACGGAGCTCCCAAAACGTGGGACAATCCACAGAGTGTGTAAGCTCGTATATAGGCGAACAGAGTCCTCGAAACACCAGACGGTCTGCCGAGTCATCTCAACGTCAGCGCAGAGTAACGCTGTCTAACTCGGAGCCTCCCAGGGCGCGGAAGCGGGGGCTGACGCCTGGGGGTGTGAACGAAGTATCGGATGATGCTGTGAAGGTTGTTCCGAGCGTACCCAGGATGCCGCGCCGTCTGAGCATCCCAATGTTGCGGCGCAAGCAGAGTCAGTCTGTGATCCAGGACGGGGAGAGCAGAGGTTCACCTGATTAGGTGGACGGGTGAGCTTGGTTGTTGGGTTCTGTAAATATGGTTGACGCTCTTGTTCTGCTGTGATACGATGGTTGTAGGTCGTTGTCGAGAACTTTTGAGTGAGCACGTATTATGACTGAGATTGGACAACTTACAAAAGTTCACTGTCACTCCCCAGCACAACTGATTTATCAATTTAGAGTGCCGTTTCAACCGTCTCAGCTCCGTACTTTGACACTGTGAGGGAATTTCAATAGCACCAGTGGTGGCCTCTAAATGAAATATGCTGTACCTTTCATCATAGTGTCAGGAACCCTCAAGCTCACACTCAAAATGAGAGGAGACGAAGTGAATGAGAATTCCAAACTAGAGAATCGATACAAACAGTGTTACTCTTATATACCTTTCAGAGCTGTGCTACACGCCGTATCAATGCGTATCACATGTGTCCTTACGCTCCGAATGATCCGATTACTAAATATAAAAAGTCCTGATACATAGTACTAGACAGAATACAATGGTCGGAGATAAACGTTTGAAAATACAGGTATATCAAGCCCCATCTCATGATGTTCACTAGTCATAGAAAACTAGCATTCGAAGCTCAATGGACTCTCTAAAAGGTGTCCCCTCGGGGGTATCGGGATCCTGGAAGGCAACGTGTGGAGTAAGCGTAGCCACATTTCTATCTTGCACCGAATCGAAACTGGTAGACATAGCCTTTTCAGACAGCTGCCAATGCATGGAGAAACACGTACCATTTAATCAACACAAATTCATCCGGCGCCATTCCCTTCATATACTTCCACCTGTGCCCCTCGTTATATTTGACCGTATACATCTCTCCCTCGTGGTCAGGGTAAACGAGCGTGGTGGGCACGAGGTCCTTGAGGTCGACGCTACGAAAGTCGCACAACGCGAGGGGCCAATCAAACGCAGCATGTGAGATGGGACGCCACAGGTTTATGATCTGAAATCGGCGCTTGAGCAGCGCGGGTGCAACGGAAGGGGGGGCGTAGCGGTGAACGTAGGCGATGGACGATGCTGTTGTGTGGTCCACGTGCGCAACCTTGGAAGGCTGGCGCTTATCGGGGTTATCGCCTATCTCCCCAGGCTGGCGGCGACGGATGGCTAGCGATCGGTCAGCACAACGGGGAGACAAGATGAAGGATGGAGGACGCACTGTGATCAAAGATCACGACGCTGCTCGCGCCGGTGATGTTCTTGATGAGCTCGACAGACTCTGGGTAATACTCTGCCTTTATCTCTTCATCGTCGCGGAAACGCGTGTGCTTCAAGGCCCGCCTTCCGTATTGAAACCCAGCGTTGTCGAGTTTGTATTGGTCCTCCGAACCTCGGATGTTCTCGATTGTGACAAGATGGGGATCCTCGGTCCAGCCGCGAGTCTTGCGACGAGGCTTGCCGGTATTGTCTGGATCGATGTCCATGTAAGGACGAGAACCATCGTCAGGAGGAATAGCGTAGACGAGATAGCCAGTCGTGTAATTGATCGAGGACATTGTACGTAGATCGTTTGCGCAGCCTATCAGGGAAGCTGGTATGGCCAGTTTAACACAAACAGTTGTAAAGAAGATATAATAAGGTCACGGCACTGGACGACGCCGGGCCAATCGCACGAGCCGCATAGGTAAATTTCCTGATCCAGTATACGCATTGTTGCGTCCGCCTCACCGCCGTTAGAGTGCTGGTAATGGCACGCAGTTGCGTCGCTCTCGCTGCCCTCGACGTTGCTGAGTGGTCGGTACGCGCCGTTGAACCCCTCGCAGTGAGTCGTTGTGGTCGCAGCGGTGGGTACGCCATCGTCGATGCGTCGTCGTGGGGGGTTGTTGTCATTGGGTGGGTGGTTAAATGCGCCATCGTGCTTCCCGCACCCTAGGGGTCATCGTGGTGCGGTAGTGGGCACTTGTTGTGGTAGTAGCAGGTACCTGCAGTACAGGTGTGGCTCACACTCGTGCCATTCCCGTATAATCAGCTATGTGCTTATCATACGCTCTGGACGAAAGAGTGGTTGTAATCGCGACCATGTAACTTGTAGGCCAAATCCATAGATCGCCGTGGTTCTGGTTGATGTGACGCTGCGGTTGACGAGGGATTGGGAAAAACCCGGAGGCTGGCTCGATCTGTGGATGAGCTGTGAGGGTGTGCTGGGTAACGCACAGTTCAGCTCGTCCGTACATCCAAAGGGAAGCGAGGGAACTGAGAGCGGGCGACGAAAGCGAATGGAGTTGGCGCCTCGCTTTGCTCAAACACAGATTACACCCCACACTGCCTCATGCCTCGGTTTACTTAGGCTCACATAATGGTATTATACGGTCTTATCACCCGCTTGGTTTTTCAGCGATGAGGTCTTGATTATATGTACTCGGGAGCGTAGCTGTCGTCGTCGTTCTTAAAAATGATACGACGATCACAGTTATAGGGCGTTCAACGTTCAACGACAAACCGGCCTAGGATGTAGTGCTCACTGCCAGGGTCCCATCTACCGTCACTCCTCTGCGACTTACCAATTTAGAGTGCCGTTTCAGCCGTCTCAGCTCTGTACTTAGACCCTGAGGGAATTTCAATAGCACCGGTGGCGGCGTCTAAATGAAACGTGCTGTACCTTTCATCGTGGTAGCATTCTAAGCTCAATGGACTCTCTAGAAGGTGTCCCCTCGGGGGTATCGGGATCCTGGAAGGCAGTGTGTGGAGTAAGTGTAGCCACACTTCCATCTTGCACCGAACCGAAACTGGTAGACATAGCCTTTTCAGACAGCTGCAAATGCATGGAGAAACACGTACCATTTAATCAACACAAATTCATCTGGCGCCATTCCCTTCATATACTTCTGGCACCTGTGCCCTTCGTTATACTTGACCGTATATGTCTCTCCCTCGTGGTCAGGATAATTGAGCGTGATGGGCAAGAAGTCCTTGGGGTCGACGCTTCGAAGGTCGCATAACGCGAGGGGCCAATCAAACGCGGCATGTGAGATGGGACGCCACAAGTTTAAGATCTGAAAACGGCGTTTGAGCAGCGTGGGCACACCGAAAGGGGAAATATGGCGGTGAACGCGGGCGATAGACGACGCCGTCGTTTGGTCCCCGTGCACAATCGAGGAAGGCTGCCATCCTTATTAAAATCCGGCGTTGTCGAGCTTGTATTGGTCCTCCGAGCCAGTTGCGACGAAGCTTTCCGGAAGTGCTGTCGGGATTGATGTATGTGTAAGGACGAGAGCCATCATCAGGAGGAAGAGGGTAGTTAAGAGAACTAGTCGTGTGATTGATCGAGGACACTGTACGTAGGTCGTTTTGCAACACGCTGTTCCATCCTCTGGTAGTCTAGGGTATATGTATCTAGACGTCAAGTGCTTCATAAGCTGCTTGCTTACTGTTCATGATCGTTGGATTATACATACCGGTAGAGTGGTATGACACTTGCTGAGAAAGCTGAAAGTTGCCACTTGTGAACCAGTGTATTGGACGGCAACCTAAACTTCGAATGCTACCGAGCTTGTTTTAGCACTTTAGCTTTCAAGAAATCCGTTCATGCAAAATGAGACTTACCTCACGGAAATACCACTTCAGAAACGATTATCCGCCGGCACCGTGTAAGTCGGAACTGAAGTCGGAACTGAGGAAGTTATTACAGAGTACATACATACTATGTTTTCGTTGATCGCTGACTTCAGGCAAAAGGATACGTTCAATGATGGGTTGTGGATAGAATGTAGCATAAAACAATTGGGCGAACAACCATAATGTGTGGCCCTCACAGCTTCCAGAAATGGTGAGAACTTGGAACGGGGTTTACGTCCTTGTACGTTAACGCCAGTACTTCGTCACGGTATCCGTCGTCCGTTGTGGCCCGTTGTCTTGGTGGTACGTACTGCTATGCTCTCCGTCGCAACGTGCTCGATGCACCTCCACCTTTCAGGAAATTTTGGAGCTTGATGGTATGGTAGTAAGCATCGTTTACCTCGCCTAATAACATTCTCGTAGTGCGCACGCAAACTGATTGACATGTTTATTTAGTTTCTGGTTAAAACATAGCAGGAAGTATGCCACCAAGTCGACCCAGCTCCACAGTATTCAGTCAGTGTGATTGTGATATGACTTATCTGGATAATTTTCTTTCAGCGTAAATTTCTCGTGAGTCGTCAGAGGGCCTCCTTCGTCGGAGTTCACTGATGCTGGAGGTATATAAAGGCGACCTCTTGCCCGCATCTCTCTTCAGAGTCTCCCACTCATCTCGTTCTATTCTGCTCACTCCAGTCCTTCATCGACACCCTTCACTCTTTACAACTCGCTCACAATGCGCGTCCTCTCCTTCATCCCTGCTTTCCTTTTGGCTGCTACCAGCTTTGTCGCTGCTGTGCCTGTGCCCGTCCCTGCTGATACCTCCTGTGTCCCCACCACGGGCGGCGGGAGTGATGCTTCCCTTCAAGCCGTGATTGCCATCCTTACCGACACCACCAATGCCATTCAGCCTCTGAACCTTCAACTCAGTGTGTTTATCTTTTCTGCTCGTGTTAAATGTTGTTCATGAAGTGTGTAGCAAACCTGAAGGGCGATTCTGGGTCCTGCACTCCCGATGCTGTCTCTAAAATTGTGGTTGATATCGATGCTGCTGTGAAGACGTGTATCTCTAAACTGCAGGCAACGGCAAGTGTTAGCTTGGATGGCGTTTTCCTTGGAAACCTCTGTCTGGCGCTTTACGGCCTCCTGGAAGTGAGAGATTTGTTTCTCAGTTCTATTTTTCTTTGCATTGATTTTTTTAGCTTCTGATTGCGGTTCTGGGCAATCTGGTTGCATGCATTCTCATCCTTGGTAGCAGTGCTCTTGCGACGATCCAGGGTGTTGTTTGCAGCTTGCTGTTTGTATTTCATTTCATTTGTGACGACTGGTATTGACCTTCTGTCCAGAAATGATATTACTGCCCTTGTAGGGTGCCTCAAGGTCTTTGTTGCCGCATCCATCTCTGGCGTCCTCAGTCCTGTGCTTGCCCTTGTGTGCAGCACGGTTGATGTCTGCCTCTCTTTCTTCCTCGGAGTAAAGGTCTCTGTTTGAGACTCTGAGCTGGTTGTGGCCTATCCTATTACCAAAAGTGCATGACGAGTATGTAATGTTGGGTGCTTTCCACTTAATGCGTTCCTATCAATAAAATAAACTTGGAGTTCTTGCAAACTGGTTGCTTCTAATCACGGACGTCAAGGCGATGTTCAAAATTTTCAAGACTAATGATGGGTCGACAGTTCTTGACATGCACACACAAGTCTAATTATGGGTGGAGACAAATGCTGACGGATGAATTTACTTGGTGAATAATGACTACTCCACACTACTGATCCCGGTTTAATCCCAACTTGGTCGCGCGGACCGTGCCCCGTGTGCCGAACTCCACAATGATGATTCAATTCTGGTTTGTTGTAGATGACTCAGGCGAAAGACAAGCGATCAGTCGTAGTCCCGCTGTCGTCCGAGTTGGAATGACAGACTTGTAAGTTGTCAGATCTTTTGCTTACATTTCATTTGGTAAGCGCTTACGTACTTCGCCTTCACTGGAACTTGGAAGCTAGCACAATCAAGCCCTATATTCTTTTTATCTCTTCCTATACACACTCAAGTGGAATGGTGAACTTGCACTAACCCAGTCAGTACGCAAAAAGAAATGTGGACCATTCCGATGTGGGACACGTTTCAAAGAGTTTTGTTAATTAACCTCCCTTTCGGAGGCCGCAACTGCGGGCCGCCGTTGCCTGCGCCAGGCTGCCAGGTCCCTTTATGTCTACCAAATGGGTTCCAGTAAAACAATTCAGCCATCCACTGTACTGGTCTTGGTAGGCCCATATGATGCCTCAATGGCCTTAAAAGCGAAGTACGACATGCAACTTTATCCCTCACCCGCTCTATACATCCTAACCATGTCAGGTGACGCTCAGCTCCAAGCCCTTCTGGAGATCATCAACGCGTCCGCACGCGAGGCTATTGCAGAGTACAAGAAAGGTGGTAACGATGTCCCTACAATCCACTCGAAGACGTATCACCCCCTTGACTCTGCGGTTGACACTATAACGCTCAAGAAGGCCGTGAGGCTACTTGAAGGTGCCTGCCAGCAATTGTGCGCGTCATTGGCACCACCTCAACACACACTTCACAACGTGAGCCATCCGATGGATAATATCTGACAGCATGACTGATCAAATTTGACACCATCCAAGTATACCATGTCTTTTGAGTGGGCATGTGTGAGTGTCGTTATCCGCGCAAAGGTTGCGGATGCACTCGAAATATTTCCAGACGGTCTCCACGTTGATGGGCTTGCCAAGCTGGTCGGTTTAGAAAAGGGAAAGCTTGCCCGTGTACTTCGTCTTCTTGCGACCAAAGGATGCTTCACAGAAGGTAACTATCTATATACCTCCTTGGACAAGAACTTGTGTTCATCCCTTGCACTTGAATCCAGTTGCACCAAACACCTTTGCCAACAATCGTGTTTCACTTGTTACGCTTTCGAGTTCTGACCCGGGGGCACTCTCACGAATCGTAGCTGAGGATGTCAGCAAAGGCGCAGTTGTATTATACGAGACGTTGACAGATCCAGAGTATGCCACAAGTTACCACCCGGAAAGGGCACCTATTCTTTATGCGCTGAATAAGGCGGGCTTCAAGGGAAACTTTTTTGACTGGATGAAACAGGATGTAGGTTTTCCCTGTGATCGTTTCAACTGCACGCTGACAATCTGCCCCTTACAGGCAGAGAGACATAACGTAAGAAATTTAGCTATCACTTATACTGTCTGATAAACGTGAGTAGCGCTATCATCGTGCTATGTTTGGGCTCGGTAATATCATGGGATCTCTCTCCGTGTTGTACCGTGAGTGGACGATTTCCTTGTTTTGTTTTGGCTATCGACATCGACCATTTTAAAGATTATCCATGGAATGAACTGAAGACCGTTTGTGATGTTGGTGCGAGCATCGGGACAGTGTCCATCCCTCTTTCGAAGGCGTACCCCCATCTGAAAATCGTTAACCAAGACTTGCCTGAGGTCTTGGCGCAAGCTAAGAATGTAAGCACCAGTCTCGTATCCCAATCGGTTTGTCTATGAATATGGAAAGCTGATCTCGTCTATCCTTCAGGTTTGGGCCAAGGATGCGCCAGAGGTACTCCGAAATAACCAGATTGAATTCGTTCCTCTCAACTTCTTCGATGCAAGTCCCGTCCAGGGACAAGACGTTTACTACGTATGTGCTAGTCCCCTTAATATTTTCAAGCCACAGCCATCTAAGCTTAAATGTCACCCAGCTCCGTAACATTATTCATGATTGGCCTGATGCTAAGGCCACGATTATCCTAAAGAATGTCAGAAATGCCATGGCTCCTTATAGTCGACTGTTAATCCGTAGGTCTCTGTTTCCTTATGTGTCTGACAGATGAGAAACATCTGTGCGTTACTACTAGATGACTATGCGTTGGTCCCTGCCAGCGACGACCCCATCGCGCGGTCGTTTGGCGTAGATGTTGCGCCAAAACCACTATTACCCAACTTTGGGAATGGGAACAACCGGATGTATCAGCAAGACTTGTGCATGTGGTTTATTCATAATGCGAAAGAGAGGACGTTGGACGATTTGATAGCGTTGGGGTAAGCTCTGGATTCCGCTCCCCTTCATCATTGAGCTCGTCAAACTTCTTGCAGGCGTGTGGCTGGTTTACGATTGGAAAGGGTGTACGATCTTGCCGAGTCTTCGGTGGTGGAATTCAGGGTGGTTGGCTAATGGAGAGACTATGTGTGTGTGCACTCAATCCCCGCTTGTTTGTGCGAGGCTAATATTTGGCAGTGCTCACTATCTGGATGCGAAAGAAGAATTGATGCAGGGCGTTGTCTTGTGTCTGTACACTGCGACGGATCGCAAATATGTTCAGTGGTTCGCAGCGTTGATGTGGTCATTTTCCAGCGTTTAATTGTTCTCCCATAATACGAACGGTATTCTAATTGCACGTAGAGTGTGCATCAGGTGCAAATAATACTTGCTTGTCTTGGTCTGCCTCGGATGGTTTCGGGATCTGATGAACGCGGTGTTGATTGGTGCCAGATCGGAAGTTGGGCGGATAGTTTCAATCAAAGTGACGATATTCCCTGGATGTCGTGACCATGCCATCGATCAATGGCGCTGCGGTTGAACGCGACAGGGCTTGGCGACATCGGAACAATACGATTTCTAGTTAGGTGGCTCGGAACTCTGTCCTTCTTTCCGGCTACGGATTCATTCACTCAATATCAGCTTTGAGATAAACCGCATGCTGGCAATGGGTTATATACGATTGAAGGTGAGCCATGAAACATAACTATAATCCACTAACCAATCGTTCTGCTCTTTGTCGAAACAGTAACCCACTGTGTTAGCACTGCCCTGGTCACCGAAATGGTTTTCAGTAAAAGTTTTACCGGTCACTGGCGGGATCAGTGGTAGTACTGTTTGAGTCAGTCCTACCCGGTACTTAGGGACAGCGGGCGATGTACGTGTCACTTTTCTATCCCTTTCCCTCCCGCTCCATTATCCGTGTCACTACTAAGCATGTCAAGCGAAGCCCAGCTCGAAGCCCTCCTCGAGATCATCAATACCTCCGCCCACCAGGCCATTGCAGAGTACAAGAAAGGTGGTAACGGTGTCCCTACAATCCACTCAAAGACGTTCCACCCCCTTGATTCTGCGACCGATACTGTAGCACTCAAGAAAGCCGTGAGACTTCTCGAGGGTGCCTGCCACCAGCTATGTGCATCACTGGCGCCACCTCAACACACCCTTCACAACGTGAGCCTATAAGAGAATTTTTGACAAGGACAATCGGTTTGAACTTCATGATAGTATGCCTTGTCCTTTGAGTGGGCATGTTTGGGCGTCGTTCTTCGTGCAAAGGTCGCAGATGCACTGGAAATGTTTCCAAACGGTCTTCATATTGACGAGCTTGCCGAGCTAGTCAATCTGGAAAAGGGAAAGCTTGCTCGACTGCTTCGTCTCCTTGCAACCAAAGGGTGTTTTACAGAAGGCAAGGTCATGGTACATCCACATCCCGTGTTCACAACTTACCTTCAATCTCAGTCGCACCGAACACCTTTGCCAACAACCGTATCTCACTTGTGACACTCTCGAGTTCTAACGCAGGTGCACTCTCGCGTATTGTAACAGAGGATGGCTGCAAAAGTGCAGCTGTATTATATGAAACGATGACAGACCCGGAGTACGCAACGAGTTACGACCCGGAAAAGGCACCCATTCTTTGCGCACTCAGGAAGACGGGCTTCCAGGGCAACTTCTTTGACTGGGTGAAACAGGACGTCGGTCATCCCTTGTGTATTTCCTGGTCGTTCCACTCTGACCACTGTTTTGCAGCCCGAGAAGAGTGAAGTAAGGAGTTCGACTATTACTCTACACTGCTTCATTAATCTGGGCAGGCTTATCACCGTGCTATGAAGGGGATTAGCGTCGTTATGGGTTCCCTCTCCGTTTTACACCGTAGGCGGCTTCACTTTATTCCCCTTTTCGGTGTTGTCACCAGTATTTCAGACTATCCGTGGAATGAGGTGAAGACGGTTTGCGATGTCGGCTCCAGCGTCGGGACGGTCTCTATTCCTCTTTCAAAGGCGCACTCACACCTGAAAATCACTAACCAAGACCTCCCTGAGATCTTGGCGAAGGCCAAGGCTGTGAGCACAAGCTTCCGACTGTCCATCTTGGTCGGCTCGTCTTAGCACTTGCGTTTTACATAGGTCTGGGCCAGGGACGCACCTGAGGCACTGCAAAACAACCAGGTTGAGTTTGTTCCTCTCAACTTTTTCGAAGGTGGCCCTGTCCAAGGGCAGGATGTGTACTATGTATGTTTCTACTCTCTTTGTATTACTAAACCCGACGGCTTTTGCTGCATAACTAAGCTTCGCAACATTATTCACGACTGGCCTGACTCCGAAGCTGCAGTCATTTTGAGGAACGTAAGAGGTGCCATGGCTGGCTATAGTCGGCTGCTGATCCGTGCGTCTCTGCTTTATCACATGTATATCGTTAACATGTTGCGACACAACTAGATGAGTACGTCCTGATTCCAGCCAGCCGCGATCCCAGCGCGAAGGCATTCGCTGTGAATGTTGCGCCCGAGCCCTTGTTACCCAACTTTGGAAATGGAAGTAACAGGATGTATCAACACGACTTGGCAATGTGGATTGTGCATAACTCGAGGGAGAGGATGTTCGATGATCTAATTGCGTTAGCGTGAGTTGGCGTTATGTTTTTTTTGTTTGACGTACCATTGCTAATTACACATATATTCTGAAGGACTGGGGCTGGTTTGCGACTAGAGAAGGTGTATGATCTTGCCGAGTCTTCAGTGCTAGAGTTCAGGCTGGGTGCCTGATATCAAGAAGCAATGTCGGCTACCGTACTGCGTTCATACGTTCTATATTACTTGTCGGGAAGAGATTGTGCTCACGCTTGGCAGGATGTTGTATTACTAGAATGTTACTTTGTCATTTTTCAATTGTCTCACAAGTCACAACCTGGCTTGCTCTCATTTTCGCTCAAGGATTCAAATCGGTGTCAAGCGCCTGGAAGGCGATCAATATTCATGTTTAGCAGGCGCATTTCCAAGCAATCTGGTAATAATACAACTACTAACCACAGATAAGTAGACGATCGAGGGATCGAGGATGACAACGCAGGAACGACAGAAGAACCAAGCAACCCATGCGCGTTATCTGCGACATCATCTAAGAGATAGGACAACTTGATATTAACAGTCTGAGCCCACAGAGAGTGCGTACCGAGTACTACTACCGACAAATATTTAGCCTCGGTCGACCAGGCCAGGAGCGAAGGTCAGATGCGAACTGACAAACTATCAGAAGGAAGCATACACGACAGCGGCAGTAGTAGGTGTCAGATCTAAATAGGGGCAGCAAGCCCAACTCAGAAGTGCTACCAAGGGTAAGACACAACTTTATTCACCTAAATAGGGGCAGCAAGCCCAACTAGGTATAAGGTAAATATAGTATCACAAAAGTAACAGAGCAAAGTCTCACCTCAGAAGTGCTACCAAGGG
>JBBPUD010000483.1:0-18236 GCA_038094475.1 Phylloporus aff. rhodophaeus
AGCAGAGCGATTTAATCGCACACTACTTGAGAAAGTTAATGCAATGATGCATCATGCATGTCTTCCAAAATCATTTTGGCAAGATGCAATGGAAACAGCTGTCTACATCTACAACAGACAACCCATGTGAAGAATCAAGTGGGCAACCCCTATATCATTGTGGAATGATAATGTGGAGAAGCTGGATGTATCTGGATTTAGAGTATTTGGTTGCCAAGCTTATGTCTTTCTCCATAAAGAAGATCAACATGATAAGCTTTCACCTAAAGCCAAAGAGATGATCTTTATTGGTTATCCACAAGGAGTTAAAGGATATCGCTTCTATGATGCACAAGATCAAAAGGTAGTGATTGCAAATAGTGCAACATTCAATGAATTCTCTTTCTCAAAATGTTCTAAGGAATATAACAAACCAGACCTTGTATATGTACATCACTGATGATGACAATAATGAACTGGAGTACCTAGAGGATCATTAGGAACATGAAGAAGAGGATGCTCAAGAACCTGTTCCAGATGTCTTCACACCAAGAATACAAATAGATCTGAATCCCAATCAAGAAGATCCCTATCTAGGACAGTGGCTAGATGTCTCACCATCACTTAGTCCTTCAAGCCATTCACCTTCTCCACCTCCTGCTCCAATTACTCCTCCTAGACCACCTCAATCTCCTCCAATTGTACCTCCTGCATTGCCTTGAAGATCTGAAAGGATTTCAAGACCAAGAGTCTTGAGAGACAATGTATATGGAAATGTTCTACCATTGGAAATTGAGAGACATGTTCAAAGTCAAGGAGATGATCAGGAAATTGGATCTGTTGAATCTGGCACACATGAGATGAGTGCACATTTCATGAAAGCCTTAATATCAATGGCAGCACCAGTATTTGATGTACCAAGACAATACAAAGATATATTCAAACTGCCAAAGGATCAACAGAGAAACTGGCTTAATGCATGTGATGAGGAAATGAAATCCATGAAGGATAGAAGAGTATGGAATCTAACAGATCTACCTCCAGGTCACAAACCCATAACAGGGAGATGGGTATTTGTCAAGAAAAGTGATGGATGAACTAAGGCATGCTTCGTTGCAAAGGGATTTACTCAAGTCTTTGGAATAGACTTTGAAGAAACCTTCTCTCCAGTTGCTAGATTTGAGACAGTTCGTCTCATACACTAGCTGCTCTTGAAGATTGGGAAATTGAAGCACTAGATGTGAAGACAGCCTTCCTATTTGGAGATCTTGATAAAGAGATCTATCTCACACAACCAGAAGGTTTTGTACACAAAGGACATGAGACTAAGGTTTGTAGGTTGAGAAAGGCTATCTATAGTCTAAAGCAGGCTGCTCTTCAATGGAATAAAGCCTTGCATAAATCAGTTTTAGAAATGGAATTCAAGAGAACTCTTTCAGATGCTGGAGTCTATGTTTACCTTAATAAAGGTGACATCATAATCATGTTGATCTATGTTGATGATGCTCTTTTCATTGGAAACAATAGGACACTTCTTCTTTCAAAGAAGAAAGAATTCATGACCAAATGGGAAAGTTGAGATCTTGGACAAGCCACAGAATATCTTGGAATGAGGATCACCAGGGATCACAAGAAGAAAATCCTAAGACTAAATCAGCTAAAATATGCTGATAAAGTTATAGAACACTTTGATCTACAGAATTGTAGATCTGCAATTGCTCCTCTACCTTCTGGCTATAATTCTCAATCATCGACTCAAGAATCAAATGCTTCACTCCGAAGTCGCTATCAATCACTCATTGGATCATTGTTATACATCATGCTTGGCACTTGACCAGACCTTGCCTTCTCTGTGATCAAAATGTCACAATTCTCTGCAAATCCTACTGAAGATCATCTTAAGCGAGCATTATATATTGTTCACTACCTGGCTACCACCAGAGATCTTTGTCTGGAATACAAAGGAGATATATCTTCTGGGTTTCTTGCATATAGTGACACAGACTGGGCAGGAGACATTAATACATGATGATCAACAACTGGTTATTGTGTATTTCTAGCTGATGAAATAGTCTCTTGGCTATTCAGGCAACAGAGGAAGGTCACACTGTCATCTACAGAAGCAGAATATGTTGGAATAACTGAGATTGCAAAGCAACTCAGTTGGATCAAATCTTTATTCAAAGAAATAGGCTATGATCTTCCACCCTTCCATTTATATGTGGACAATCAAGGTGCTATCTTTTTATTTTTACAATCCACTTTGAAAAGAGGTAGGATGGCGCTGTATTGCTATAGGTGCTACTGAAATATTGCTCCTTGGTCAAGAAACCAACCCTGTACAAGGTCAAGTCAATGTGGTATACTTGGGTAGCAAATATAAGTCATACCACACTTGTACGTCACAAGTTTGCCCACCTGAGTGTGACCAAAGGCTATCAAACCTGATGTTTCAACAATGATAGTCCATAGAAACACTTTCATTGTGGTACTGGTCCAGGGGTTACTTGATGAGTAGGCGGGGAATGCCTGAGTGTGCTATGGTGGTGGTGGTAGCCTAGCTTTTAGCTAATAGTCTAAAAGGACCTGCCTTCCACATCCCACAAAGCAGCCTTCACTTTGTGTCCAAGATGATTAGAGGTGTCTCACAATGTCACATGCATAGATTGTTTTAACGGCATCATGCGGCCTAGATGCAACCATATGAAGTCCATCAGATGATGGCAATGTCACGAAGACTTGAGGCATTGTCTTTTGTCCAACGACAAGTAAGTACTGCGTACAAAAATTATGGAAACAAAAACTTGACCAAACGTGGTGTCGCTGGTTGCCGCCCAGCTAACCCAAATAGGAAAATGACACATTTGATGTGATTAATAATAAAAGTTATAGGTACGGGCACTCACCGAGAAGCATCAGTTGAGTCGTCGATGGCAGCTGTCGTGCCGTCGCTCACTAAAGTCTTTATCCCAACGTATAGTGGGCGACAGAAGCGCGAAACATCAACGATATGAACAAGCGACTAAAGATTTAAAATATGGGATTCACTGTAGCGCACGGGCAGCGCTCACTGGCACAATGCACAAGACACAGGACGTGGACCCCTTCATATTCTGCTTTCGATTGCTATGAACGAGATGTTCTAGATTTATCAATCGTGATTTGACTTGCTTGCAAGGAGATTGGACGTAACAAGCAACCTTAGCCTCGTTTTGCAGAACACTCGTTTGGGCCAATGGTAGGCCTGTCTATCCCACGGCCGATTTCTCTCTTCCTTCATGCTACTCATATAGGCTGCATCGTCCATCGAATCCAATGGCTGAACTATGGCGAACGCGTCGGGTCATTTGGATTATGGCCCTACAGCATTTACAAAGTCAGTGAGCATAACGCTCGATCGACGCATTCTTATATACATATCGGTGCCTAGGTTTGAAGTTACGCTCTTTCGTTGTTGCGTTTCGTATTGCCCCTTGCTCTGTAGCGTCGTTGATGTTATCCGCTTTACTACCCACAGTTTCACTTCTCTCCCTATCACACTGATGTATACAGTCATTATGTACTGTAGAATCTTGAGAGTATCACAATGAACAGTCTGCTTGAGGCGTAAAGAAACATTGCGTTCTCGTATGCAGATCGAACGAGTGTTTACGCATCTGTCAATTTCCTCAGCTTCGACGCACTCTCCACTGTCCTAGCCACGACAGAATTGTTATTCTCTGAATTCAATCTTCTTCGAGGATGTCGGGCTAAAAACGGTGCGGGTGTGGTGGAATGGGAGGTTGATCAGGGAGGCGCTGGATCAAACACGTGTCAAAGCGGATTGGGTAGAAAGGGCAAGGCTCACCTCCAATTGACAACGGCAAATTATCTTTCCGCTTTGCCCTTTCTCCTTCCAACACTGTAAGTTGAGACATCAGCAAGCGATACGCGGAAAGGCGAGCGACCCAGGTCCCACTCTAGTAGCTCTGTATAGCCCATCATAACGCCACCCTTGGTACGGCGCGTACTTTGAGGTATCCTTCCAAGAACGAATCACTCGTATGGGATTTCCAGTACTCAACGATGCCTGTACAGTGATTGAGATATGGTTAACAAATCTTGTTTCCTCACCTGAAGTGCCTGATTGTAATGGTTTGCCCATGATTGATCAGCTATTTGATCATACTCGTCTCTGCCACCTGCACCAGTATAAATGCTGACGATGACTGAGCTCACGTTGACATTTTGGAAAGAATATTCATACATGGTATCGCCCAAATCCTTGTCCTCGTATTTATCGGACAAAAGAATGGAATAAGCACCACTCCTCTTGTTTCCGTGGATGCCAGCGCGAGGGGTCCCATGCACCCCCGAGTTCTTGACCTGCCAGCTGTCATGATATGAGATCAACAGTTCAGACATCAGTATAAGCGGCCATGCTTACAATTTATCCCATCTGGTGAGGACCGGGACATCGCGTATGTGCCCGTACGTCTGGCTGTGACATGGTTGATAGTCAACGAAAGTGAAAGCCCTAGGTGAGAAAATCCATGAACCTCAACTTTGTTTCAACCTCCTCGTCATCAACCGTGATTGAGGAAGGTCGTCGTTTGCTAGCTGACCTGGAGTCCATAATGATGGCGATCGTATCGGTTCAAGGGTGTCCGCATCGCCTCGACTACCTGAGTCATGGATCAATCGATCACATGGCATCGGAACTTGAGGGGACACAACAAATACTTTCGCAAGATTATGTTACATTTCAGCGCCCAGAGCCAGATTTGGTTCCACCACTCCCACCACTGGGGTCACTGGAAATAATTCAACTCTTTGAGTCCACTACTGCATTGCAGATGAGTCGGGATATTAGCCTATCGGGGCTACACCTCGTTCCACCAGTTCCCGCGCTTGCAATCGAGTTTTCTCGATTATCGTTGACTCATTGAAACGACAAGTACTCATCAGTATTTGCACCTCACATCGGATTATGTACTGTGACTTTTACCGGACTGAGTATCAGTCGTATCAAGATTCAAAAGTCTACAATTGTAAGCTGTGTAGCTATCACGTCGGTGCATAATACAGACATTAATGTTACAGAGTTCAGAGTATCTAACCATTTCCATAGTAAACAGTCCGACGTATAGTTTGAAAGCCTTTCGTCCTCATATAACAGCAAAAACAGCACTCTTCAGATCAAAGCAATGTTGCATGCACCTCTAAACTGCTTCTCGTTTTGCTTTGCTTCAAATCGCATTATCTTACATCAAGGGTGTGAGGCTAGAACCGGTGAGGATGCTGTGGAATGGGGGGCTGATCAGGTAGACGCTGGATTGAACAGAAGCTGTCAAAAAGGATTCGAGGGAAGGGTACGAAATCTCGCCTCTAGCCGACATCGGAAAATGAGCTTTCCCCTTATCCCCTTTTCCATCCAACACTAAGATTCAAGACGTTGGCAAGCGAAACGCGGGGAAGTGAGCAACTCACTCTTGTAGCTTCATATAGACCATCATAACGGTACCCTTTGTACGGCGCATACTTTGAGGTATTGCCCTCGGAACGGATGACTCGGATAGGATCTCCAGTTTCCCACGACACCTAGGATGGAACAATAATTGAGTGGACGCAATCGGCGGATGGGTTTGCTCACTTGCAGTGCTTTGTTGTAGTAGTTGGCCTCGTCTTGATCCTCTGTTTGCTGCCCACTATCTTTGTCCCTACTACCTGCACCCGTATAGATGCTAGCAGCAGTTAAGCCCAAACGAGTATTGTGGAAAGAATGATAACTTACACGACATCGCCCAGATCTTTGTCATCTTCATATCCTCCGGACAAAAGAATGGAATAAGCACCATCCTTTTTCTTTCCGTGGATGCCAGCACGAGGATTCCCGTGAACCCCAGAAGATTTAAACTCTTGACTGGTATGTTGCGAAATCAACAATCCAGAGATAGAAGAGGGATGTACTCACTAGTGTTCCCACCATTTGAGAACCGGGACACCAGGTATGTGTCCAATCTTCAAGCTGTAACGCGAGCTGGGGTCAACGAGCGTGGAACTAGGCAGGGAAAATGTAAAGAACTTTAAATTTTTAATCCTTTCGTCAACAACGTCGGTCGATGAAGGCCGTGACTTGCTAGATGGGCCCATGTTGATGGTAGTTTGAGTTGGTGTAAGTATTGCTTGGCACTGCAACCACGTATTTTCCCAAGAACACGGAGCTAAATTTAGCTCGTCGTTCCCACCGCCTACTCCCGTCGAATTATAGTGAGACTACTATCGCTAGACACAGAAAATAACGCACAGTTAGTCCGAACACAATGTTTTCGCGGCCAGCATCTGCGGGGACGACTTGTTCGGAGGAGACAATACTTAAGCGACCGCACATATGACACGCGATAGCTGAAGCCTTCGAAAGAACGACCTTAATTGGAAGGAGAACCGAGCACGCGGCAGTAGATAGACGAACAATCGCGCATGCCACTGAATTATCCTGAGAGCGATTCCGCTGATGAGTGCGCAGCTGTGGATGCCGTCCTGTCCTGCGCTAGTTGGTTGTTTTTATAATATCATCAATCGCTAAAATCTGTTTGCTTCACTTCTCCTGAGCTCCTAAGGCGTTAAATGCATGCGGAACAACTTCATAGTATCACAAAAGACGAACCACCAATAAAGGACAAGAGGCCACTGTGAAGATAAGGGATCGGTATAGGTGGATGGTCTACTTACCAAGCGGGAAACTGCGTGGCATAGAAAACGGCCAGACAATTGCAACTAAACCGAAAGTCCATGGGACCAATGAACGTGGGGTTTTGCATAGTCTTATTAACTAGTCACTTTAATGCTTGCGTGACATTGCAGGTGCTAGTTGTGCGAGGTAACTGCCCTGAGTCGCGTCCAGGTTACTCATGAGCACAAGATGATGAACATTTTTGTATCGTCTCGTCTTGTCTTACAGAATGGTCGTGTCTATGCTAAAACAGGCCTCTTGCGACTTCTCACTGAGCCTGAGAATCAACAACGCTGTCAGGGAGGTTTCCCCTTTCTCTACAGCGCCGTTGAAAATCTATATTAGATACTCAGATAGGGACCAACAGTATTCCACAGTACACCCCAGGTACTCACCAAGTTCCCACTGCAGCTGGTCATTGTCGACGGTCGCATCCCACATAAGCTCGTTCAGCATCTGTCGAAAGTACTTCATGGCTTCGGTGACCTGACCTCCCCCTTCGAGAGCATCACATAATGCCCGGTAAATCACAACCCTCGGGAGCTGGAACTAAACGCAGAATAGATCAACGTCTACAATCAGGGAAATGCGTAAGCATACCTCGCCGGCAATGTCTAGTGCTTTATCTGTTGACCCATGAAGTGATATCGTGCTTGCCCACTTGGTGAGTAGAGTATTCGGACTGGAAGGATGGAGAGACAGTGCAGCAGAGTAGGCGTCAAGTGCTTGGCCAAGTTCATTGGTCTCTGATGCATCATCTCCAATTTTTTCGAGTGCGATAATGGATTTATCTGTAAAACCTGTAGGGGAGATTGAGCACCATTCTCTGATCCACGAGGGTGAATCCTACCAGGTAGCCAGTCCATGATAATCTTGTCAATTTCTACGTCGTCGATCACAGGGTTCGTGATATCAAGGAGAGAAAGTGCAACACCAAACATAAGGCCGTTTGCGTACAGTGTTTCGCATTGATGCTTCTGTTTGTGCGCACGGAGAATCTTGGACAGACTAGCTGCGTGATCTTGGGAGTCGGTAAGCTGTATACGAAGTTCTTTGGTGGCTTCCTTGAGACTCGCTGATGAACACGACAACCAACAAAATTCAGCAAGCTTAGATTGGTATCAGCAAAGAACGTACAGATTTTGGTGTCCTGTAAGACAAGATTCGCACGTAGTGATTCGATGGTGCCTTTTAGCCCGTCTTCCTTCTGTTTGGCTGTGCGTCGCGTGTCGGCGAGCTGGATACGAAGCTCTGCAATCGTCTCTTCGGTCTGGGTTTCAGCCCCTTCAAAGATTGTTTGAGGTTGTTCCCATAGTAGCTATCAACGTTGATGAAGTACGCAATCCAAGGTATTGAAAATTCGCCCACCTGATTATCAAAGTATAGAGTGGAAAGGATATTCGACAGGTCCCAGAATATAATGCGCGAGCTATCAACGATCACAAGATCGTATTTTGGGGAAACGACCATGCAATTAATAATCCCGGGTTGGTAATCGATGAAGTCAATCTGCTGATACGTAGAGGTGTCCCAAAGTGAGACAGATGAGTCTGCGCAGGCTGCAATGAATGCACCATCGTTCGACATGGAGATGAATCTGGGATGATTGTTACTCGGCCACATGGAGAGCGTCGCTTGGGAGTGGACATCGACATGGTGGATATTGCCGTCAAACGACAGGATAAAGAGTTATTTGGTACCACGAACCCAGGTGACAGACAAGGCAGAAATTTGAAAGCGACAGAGGAAATTGTCATTCTGTCTGTCGAAGATGTCAAGAGCGAAATCGCTCGCGAGAGCAATGAAGTAGCTATCAGGTGAAAACTTGACCGAGTAGAACTTGCAGTCCTCCCAACCGTGCAGCCATTGACAATCGGGGAGTGAAAACACTTGAGCACTCTTGTCATCGGATGCAGTCACGAGTCTCGTCCCGTCCGGTGAAATGTCGACCACCTTCACGGCTTCTTCGTGTGCTTGGAATTCGTTTACTTTTTCGTGACTCTCCACATCCCACACGCTCACCCGACCACTTTTCGTCCCAGCGATGATCCACTTGTCATCTTGAGAGACCGCGATGCTAAGCACGGGACTCCCTGCGTCCATTCGTGTTCCATCCTCTCGCCCATTTTCTGATTGCCAACATCGGATTAGCCCGCCGTTGTCGCCACTCGCAAAGCGTTGTCGATCGGCGAGGAACACGATGGACGATATCTGCTCCGATTGCACGACGAGGTATTTCACTGCCCCCTCTTGCTCGATGGGAAAGTCTTGTGTTCCCGTCAATTTTGCCCATTTATATTGTTTCTCTCACCTTTGACCCTACTTTTCTGGTTACGACCCGAAGACGATCGGGTCAATTCCTGTTTTTTCTTCTTTTGTCGCTTGGAGTCTTTACGAGGCATCCTTGCCAAGTCGTGGCACAACGGATGGATCAGTGTTTGGTACCAGCCTAAACGCCGTGCTAAGGGCCTGTACCAAATGCGAGACCAACCACATTTGGGCCAGTTCTCGACATTGATCCATCTGTTGTGTCACTGTGGCACGGTCTTATGGAGAAGCTATGATCCAGCGGTGCAAGTACTTCATGGCAGATGTTGCAAATACTCGTTGATGCTATTATTGCATTGCCTCTGCCCATTGCCAAGAGTGAATGCAAGCGATACTTGGAAATGGCGTGTTCCACCTGGAGCAACCATCTGACTCTTCAAAGCTTCATAATTGGGCTCTGTACTCAAATTTCGAAGTCATATCTCGTACAAGAATTAATGTCTTAGGGAACTCAGACGACGAATCCACTGTCTGCTGCAGTTCACTCGTTAGCCATCTGCGACAACCCATAAGGCAAAAGCATGTTGAACAGCTTGGCTTCCATAGCTGCCGTACCGTTCTAGAAGGGCAGTCCTAGACGTAATATAACGAGCGACCAATCAAGCCTCAATGGCCACCGTGAAGACGAGGGATCGGTGGAGGTGGAGGTGGACGGTCTACTTACCAAGTAGCGAGCTGTGCGGCGTAGAAAGCGGCTATACAATCGCTACTAAATCGAAAGTCCATGAGACCAATGGTATTACGTGGGGCTTCGCAAGTCTTATTGTATAACCACTCACTCTATGGCTTGCGTGAAGTTGTCGGTGCTACTCGTGCGAGGTAACTGTCCTGAGTCCTGTGACTCCTGTCCGGGTTCTCGTGAGCACAAGATGAACAGCATTTTTTATGTCATCTCGTCAAGTCCTACAGAATGGTCATGCCTATGCTCCTGCGACATCTCACTGAGCCTGAGAGCCAAAGACGGTGCCAGCGAGACTCCCACTCTCTCTACAGCGCCGTTGAAAATCTATATTACATAGATACTCAGACAGGGACCAGCAATATTTCACCCCAAGCACTCACCAAGTTCCCACCCCAGTTGCTCGTCGTCGGCGCTTGTATCCAACGCAAGCTCGTTCTGCATCTGTCGAAAGTACTCGATGGCTTCGGTGACCCGACCTCCCCCTTCGAGAGCATCACATAATGCCCGGTATATCACAACTCTTGGAAGCTGGAACTAAACATAGAATAGATCAATGTCTACAATCAGGGAAATGCAAAGAGCATGCCTCGCCGGCACTGTCCAGTGCTTCGTCTGTTGATCCGTGAAGTGATAATGTGCTTGCCCACTTGGTGAGTAGAGTATTCGGACTGGAAGGATGGAGAGACAGTGCGGCAGAGTAGGCATCAAGTGCTTGGCCAAGTTCATTGGTCTCTAATGCACCATCTCCAATCTTTTCGAGTGCGATAATGGATTTATCCGTAAAACCTGTAGGGGAGACGAGACTAAGTACTGTTCTCTGATCCACGAGAATGAATCCTACCGGGTAGCCAGTCCATGATAATCTCGTCGATTTCTACGTTGTCGTTTACAGGGTTCGTGATATCAAGGAGAGAAATTGCAACATCAAACACAAGGCCGTTGGCATACAGCGTTTCGCATTGATGTTTCTGTTTGTGCGCATAGAGGATCTTGGCCAGACTAACTGCTTGCCCTTGGGCCTGGTTGAGTTGTATACGGAGTTCTTCTACAGTTTTTTCAAGACTCGCTGACGAACATGGTCAGCAAGCTCATTCCAGGATCGATAAAGTGCGCACAGTACTTGATGTCCTGTGACACGAGATCTGCACGTAATGACTCGATAGCGCTTTTCAGCCCATCTTCCTCCTGTTTTGCTAGGCCAGTGGGTTGGGTCTCAGTAATTGTCTCTCCAGTGTAGGTTTCAGCCCTTTCAGAGACGATCTGGGGCCCCCTCTATTCGACAATGTAAATGAAGCATGCCGTTGAACATCCACATACCTGATCATCAAAGTACGGATTGGAGAGGACGTTCGACAAGTCCCACAATGTAATGTGCGAGCTGTCGACGATCATAAGGTCGTAGTTTGCGGAAACGGCCATGCAGTTAACAAAACCAGGTTGGTAATCGATGAAGCCAATCTGCTGATACGTAGAGGTGTCCCAGAATGAGACGGATGAGTCTGCACAGGCTGCAATGAATGTGCCGTTGCTCGACATGGAGATGAACCTAGGAAGATTGTTACTGTGAATCGGCCACATGGAGAGCGTCGCTTGGGAATGGACATCGACATGGTGGATATTGCCGTCGAATGACAAGATAAAGAGTTGTTTGGTACCACGAACCCAGGCGACAGACAAGGCAGAAATTTGAAAGCCACAGAGAAAGTTATCGTTCTGTCTGTCAAAGATGTCAAGAGCAAAATCGCTCGCAAGAGCAATGAAGCAGTTATCAGGTGAAAACTTGACCGAGTAGAACTTGCAGTCCTCCCAACCGTGCAGCCATTGACAATCGGGGAGTGAAAACACTTGGGCACTCTTGTCATCGGATGCAGTCACGAGTCTCGTCCCGTCTGGCGAAATGTCGACCACCTTCACGGCTTCTTCGTGTGCTTGGAATTCGTTTACTTTTTCGTGACTCTCCACATCCCACACGCTCACCCGCATCACGGCAAACACTCTAGCGCGGTAATCTATTATAAGATGTTAGTAAAATGAACCATGTGACCTGCAGTTGTAGACCTGGCCAAGGGTCCGCAATGCATTACGAGCGCTCGAAAATGGGATAGTGAGTCTGATTACTGATGACAATATGAACACATTCTGTACGAATTGTCCAGGACTTGACATGGCCATGACCATTTGTATCACGTATGTAGTTATGGGCAATTGTGTTATAATCTCATGACCAGGGAAGGTACGGCTTCGCAAGATCCTATAATATAATTACTTCATCACATGTCCTCGTAAGCTGCTAGAAAGATGATACAATGTAATTGCTTCGTCACAAGTTCTTGTAAGATGCTGAGAACGATACTATAATACGATGTCGTCGTCACAACTCCTCTCGAGCCACTTGGGAGTATGCCCGTGGGCGAGGAAGCAGCGGCAATGCGCCGACCTGACTGGTGTACCATCACCGCGACCATGACTCACAGCGAGGTGGGTACAATGGCGCGTACCCAACCACCACGATGATGAAGAGGGCGGTGGGGACAACGCAACTGCGTGCCCACCTCCAACACCCTGACGACGGCGAGGGGGGTGAATCGGTATGCACAACACACGTGATGAGGACAGTGAGGATGAGGCAGCGGTGTGCCCACTGCCGTTACCACAGCGACTCATGGCGAGGGGGTGCAATAGCATGCTTTACACACATGACGGGGGCGGCGAGAGCAGAGCAACAGCACGCATCAAGAAGTTGAATGAAGTTATGCTAAAAACAAGGATCGTTGTCAGTTGCATCACCCCCATTGCTACTGTCGCTGCCGTATCCAGTCTCGTTATCGCTATTTCCCTGGTCCTCATCATCATTCTCGTTCACACCCTTGTCTGTATCGTTGTCCATATCCTCATCCTCCCGTTCGTCATTCGGAGGCGGCTGCCTCAAACAGGTGTCTTCGTCTTCTTCATCATTGTCAGTGTGTGCCAAGTTGTCAGCGTCCGGCCTATGAGTGGGCCTTTCCAAAAACACAGCGTCATGACCCATGCTGATTCCTGTGAACCGCGCAAACATATCTCGGTCGGCGAAGCTGCTTCCATTAGCATACTGGCAATTGAAATACCAATGTTAACTTACATATTCACGTAATATCCTGCCCAATCGTCCGTTTCTCCATGCAGTCTCACCACCGATGGGCCTCTTCGTAATAGTTGATCAGTTCGACCATCGGCAAATGCAGGTATGAGATGAGATCCACGGATCACTAAAGAAGGATCCAAGAAGCCAAACGCAGGGCTATCAGATTGCTCGGGCACAAAACCGACCTTCGGAAGTAGACCCCGCTTGAAACCCCACTTGTGGCCAGGATCAATCCCAAGCCAACGGACCCAAAGTACTTCTAATGTCTCCTTCGAACGGCTAATGCCACCTGGACAGAAATGGACATCGACATGGAATGCTTTCAATAGCTGGCAGTACCAGAAAGGATGGGAGTTCGTATCTTCTTCCCTTGATAATGTCATGAGGAAAGAATGGCCGGGTCGCAGACAATCGTGGGCCCTGCGAATGTCGTAGCTTGTGTAGTTGATACGAACAATTTTCGATTCCACTATGCGGTCGAGGTTTAGAAGTCGCAAATCGTTTCGTTCCTCTGGCATGAATAATCGTTCATCACCATCGAACTCAAGGTTGAGCAACCTCGACAGTAAGTGGTCCTTCAGGCACCTCATAAAATTTGGCTAGGAGGCATGTAAGCAAGTGCGCACGCCGCAGAGCATGTGACGCAGACTCACTTCGACGCCAGGATCATTAACATGCTCAAAGAGGAATCGCGGGAGACTAAAGACATTGTCTTTTCGAGGCTGACTTGCCATTGAATGATGTATCATGGGTGATGCATCAATACCTTGTAGATCTGTGTCGTCTATGTCCAATAAGCCCTGGGGCACTTGTCGTCTCAGGAGGGTGCATCGACGCTCTTGTCTCGCAAATTGCTCTTCGATATTTTTCTTGTTCGAGACTGTGTACATCCTCTTGATCATACGGTGGGCAGACTCACCCTAGGGAATCAGTTGCATTAGCTAGGGATCTGAAGGGATACTACCGACCAACTCACGACTTGTGTGGAATATGAATCTGTCGTTCCAAACATCTTGATCGTATCAACATAGTCGCCGAGAGCGTGAAACTTGTAGATATTGAGATTAAATGTCTTTGGGAGCGAGGCAGATCGGGGTTCCTTCTTTCGGTGGCCAGCTTTGTGCTCAGCCATCTCTCTCCTCTGTCGCTGCATTGCCTCCTGTGGTAGTTCATGGGTGCAAAATGCATGGCATGTGTGTTGTTGGAAATATCGCAACTCGTCGGTAAGGTAACGTAAGGATTGCTGAAGGAGTGCGAGGGAGCTGTCTGTGTGTGCACGAAGCTTTGCCAATGCATGCCATTCACAGAGTCGGAACAAAAGAATCTGGATGCGTGAATCATGGGGCGCAGGGAGAAGACCTTCAAAGACAGGGATGGCACACTAGAGCCAGTAGGTTGAGGACCATGGGCTAGCGACGAGCAATCAAAACGATTACCTGGAGTACATTCTCGAAAAACCGTGCTGGCCGTTGGCTTGTGTCTGCAACATTCTCAGGAAAACGACGTATGCTCCCAAGACCAAAAGGGGGAATAAGGGTGAATCTCAGAAAACACTTGTCAGAAGTGTCTGCGTGGAATGGTGGTTCTCGGAGCTTACCGTTCATTTAGAATATCAATCATTTGAGGACCGATGGCATACAAAATCCGGAAGAGGTGCTTTAGAACATTCTTGAGGACTCCAAGTTCGAACTCGTGTAATAGATCTACGACCAGGTGAGAGAAAATACTGAAATTTGGGAGCCGCTCGCCAAAGGAGTTCTGTGTGACATAGTGAGCTCACGAGCTGAGAGGCTTCGGTTTCATACCAGAGTGGGAACCAGGGATTCACTTTTGAGTACAGATTCCACTGTTGCACCTCTCAAAGGCTTGCCAAAGACGTATATGGCCTGCCGAGCAAGTCTAACCTTCTCGAAAAAGTATGTTCTTGTTTGGGAAATTCGTGTCGCAATGTCTCTAATGAATCCGGTTTGATGGAAATTTGATTTCGGTACTAGGCAGCGAGGACACGGGCAAAGGCCCTTGTCCCGAATGGCAGCAAGGAGAACCCTGGATATTGCTCAATACCACGACCATGACGATGCAAATTATGAACTCACTTTTCTGGGTAATCGGCAGAGTAAGTAAATATCCTTGGGTAAACTCTCCTGCAGACGCCATCAAAACATCTGATGACAATGCCATCCTTGTAAGCTCGGACGAAGTCATCGTCAAGTAGAATCTTCCACACTGCCTGAATCAGCTCTCGCTTGCAATGAGTGAGAAGATTACGGTTATCCTTCTTGGTCGAAATCGAGGATAACAACTTCTTGATGGACTCGGGGAGCTGTTTGCTGAGATGAGAATCACAGGGAAGAATCATAGAAGACATGTCACACACAGAAGGAATGAATGCAATTGGATGACAACATCCTGACTGCAGGTCAGCCCGAGTGTATTTAGAAAGGTTTCCAAAGAAAAGATATAAGGGCCATGCAGACGCATGGCCAAACTGTGCGAGTCGAGTAGAATCGGACCAGAACATGAGGCCCGCCACGACCCGTTCTAGGTTGCAACCGTCGTCTCGTCTCTGTTTCATTATTTCATCTTGAGCCTGGTTCCAGGCATCCGAAGTATAAAGCTCATCATAGACACGCTCCTCGCGGCCGGTGACTGGCGACTTCCAGAGTTTATTGAAGGGAGTCAAATGGAAGTTCCTCGAGGTTGCCTCAGCGAAGACAGCGCGCACAACATCAAGGATTGGCCTATAACGAAAGCCGTCCACTGTAAAGATCCTTCCATTGCCGTCCTTGTTTTTTTCCCTTGTAGGGACTGATATCTCGACCGACGCACTTTGCCAGTGATCGATTCCAAAGGTATCATGCCGATGGACCTCCCTCTGTGCATCATCAAACTGAGAGGTTGCTCTCGAAGCATTGAAATTTTTCAAGTCATCGACGTTGAAATCTGGGGCTTTGAGAACCTCGTGGGCCAGGCGTGTGACTTCAGAATCAGACTTGAGAGGGCTACCGCTCTGCTTCCATTTCATGAGCCGCCAGATGGTCATGTTGGCCCAAGGCCATGGTGGGGTGTGACCAGCATGCTCCTCCTCTGTGACGGGCTCGTCGATTCCTGACAATTCCTCCCCAGAGAGAAATGCTTCGGGGTCGTGTGACGGGCGATGGCGGTAAGCACGTGCAATGCTGAACTTGTTAAATCGAGTGCGAAAGGAGTCAAAGACGTGCAGAATCACACGTGGCACGATAGAACTAGAAGAGGAGGGTGGCTGAGGCACAACCGCGGGTGATGGGGGGACAGGGAGCAAATCCCGAAACCTGGCAGGGAGTCGTCGATTGCGTGGTGGGAGGTGTACCTCAGGAATGAAGTTGGCAGGGGGATTGGGACCCCTGGGTGTGGAGTCGGGGAGTTGCTCAGAGCTAGATTGCATAGGGGGCTCTGGAGGGGGTTCGGGTGCTGGCACCAACGATGCATCCGGCAAAACTGCATGCTTGAATTGAACTCAGTGCAACGGCTAATTGAGAGATATGAAGCAATACCTGGGAGCTTGAACCTCCGATACGTGGACCTCCAATATCCTGTCTGGCATGCTTGTTTGGAGGTTCAACAGTCATGCGGAATGTCGTGTCTGCCCGCGTGATTCGCTCAGCCTGTACCGCCGTGTAGATGGGGCATGTTGCTCGATGTTGCGTCAGACCCCTGCTGTTCTTGAACGAACGAGGGCAATCGGTATGACACTTGAAGCTGGAGAACATCAGCAGTAAGCAGGTCACCCAGAAAATGAGGTAGATACGAAACATTGGGTTTGAACCCTCAAAGGATGTGTGTTGAAGGGGGGCTTTTGAGGGTTTAAAAGCCGTCTGTCACAACCCTGAGCAAGTCAAAATGACCAATGCAACGTAAAACGTGAGGACTTGGAAGGGTCAAGAAAAAAAAGGACGTATTATTCATATTGTCCAACTACGAAGGTACAAGGAGAGCTGGAGGGGAATAGAATGGATTCCAGACAGTGGGAGACCTGCGACGATGACGGCCGATAGAGAGGTGGCTATGGGAGTTATCGGTGCACCGTCCAACAGTCTCAAGACTCTTGTATTCAACCAGATCACCCCCCGTGCAAACAAAACAATCCTACTCGATGTAAGAACTTGCTACAACCGTTCGAGCCGTTTACATCATTCACAGAGAATACCTTTCGACCGTCTCCTCTCATTCTTCAATGCTCCCATGGGAAGACACTGTAGTCGATGGCTGGGTACTTGTTTGTCAAGTCCTCAAGGCAAGTAGGGCGCGCCACCGTGTTGACTCGTAGAGCAAGGTAAGTGTGACACCGGTCGGAATCTCAGATGTACTCACTCTGATTCTCCTTCCTCCAAGCGATTACATGCTCTGCATGCAGCCAGAAGCTACCATCGATAGCCAAAGACCAGCGGCCTGAACGATGCAGAATAACAATGCGTGGGTCATCGAGTTTGCGTCTCACCAGGTCCTGGACGATGAAAACCTGACTTTCAAGGTTGCCTCTCCAGATGATGAGCATCTTTAAAATCGGAAGACGTAGACCTAAATCTTTACGCGCCAACATCTCTTGCAAAGTATCGGCTGAAAAGCGAGATTGCTTCCAGGTGATGGAAAGGTGGGTCAAGTGGTACAGATAGTTAAAACCTCTGGTAACCGCTTCCCAGGTCCAGTGGGTCATCAGATCCAGGTGGGTAACACGGAGAAACACAGAGGCATTTGGGAGATGCACGTAACGAGTCTTGAACAGCAGAGCGGGGTCAACAGATAAGTATTTTAAGGAGTAAAGGTGATTGATACTATTGAGTACCACGCCATATTGACCAAGGCTACCCCCGCCTGCATGCAGAACAAGACTAATGAGTCGAGGACAAAGGCGAAGGAGGTTGGATGCGGTCCTAGGAGAGATGGACATCCCGATATACAGGTAGAAGATTGTCTTATGCTTGAAGGTAAGCGAGTCTATGAGAGCTACGGCTTTGTTCTCCGAGAAGAGGCTGATCTTTCTGTATAGGAGAGGCCGCACCCTTCGCATGCACAAAAGACTTGTCAGAACCTAACAGTCGGTCATATGGGCCATGCTCACCATTGCTTGAAGTGGCGAGCCACACGCATGTAACTCGCCAATTAGTGTGGCTCTCTGCTGCCAAGCAAGAGGATTATCCGCTCGATTTCATGCGGCAGATTGTCCCAACCAGGCCTGGATAGGACGGCCATGAATAACAAAGACTGTGAGAAGCAGTGGGTGGTGGGTGGAACGGTGATGGGCAGAAAGGCAGGCAGAGTAACCCTCATTGCCAGGTGTGAACACAAGCAATTATACCTCCTACGGCGCTGCTAACACTTTGCTTTTTTTTTTCAGTGGACGGATCATGCTTGGATGAACGGGGCCGTTGTTTACA
>JBBPUD010000484.1:0-18225 GCA_038094475.1 Phylloporus aff. rhodophaeus
TATAATGGCTAAAGTAATAAAAGAAAGTCCTCACCTCAGGAGTGCTACCAAAGTAGAGACACAACTGAGGTGGGACTGAGAAGTTCAAAGGGTTAAAATACCTCTAAGACATGCGCTCGCTTAACTCTGGAAAACTCCGGAGTGGAGTAGGCGAAACTAGGCGGTCCGCATCTGGAAGAGTGAAAGGGCGCAGCAGCGCATGGTCGGGATGAGTAGGAGCGCCACCACGCTGCATGCACGAGGATGTACTATACTATAAACATATGAAATTAGTCCGGAGGAAGAAAACCAAAGATTTGAAGAGATCGCTCCAGAGTTGTCGCACGATAGACTCCGGAGTTACCGGAGTTGTAATTTGACAGAGGGAGGCAGATTGGCGTCGGTGAACGATGATGCATAGAGGTTGGAATGCGTGTCTGGTGGAGAGGGGGAGCTTTCTTTATCCTCAAAGCGGATGAGCATGGGGCGAGTGGAAGTGGTCATCATCGTCGTGGTTTAGGAGCAGAGGACTGGGGGAGGAAGATGGAGGGGTGAAGCTTCTTATAAGCCTCCAGGGCGGACTTGGAATGTTTCATGTCCCGCTCAGGGACCCAGGAGTCTTCTTCTGCAGTATATCCCTTCCATCGGATCAGGAAGGAATGGGCTGTCGGAGCTCCTCTGTGGCACAAGATCTTCTCGATCTCATACTCTTCTTCACTGTCAATGAGGTCAGGGGGTGGCGCCAGGTAATTCAGGCCATGAACAGAGTTCTCGTGATAGAGAGTTAGGAGGGAAGCATGGAAGACCAGATGGATCTTCCATGTCTTAGGGAGGCGCAGTTGATACGTGATGGGAGATAACACCTTCACGATGGTGAAGGGTCCTTCCCTTTTGGGTGCAAACTTGGGGTTGGTGACGTGACGCTTCAAGTTTTGTGCCTCCAGCCAGACCTTGTCTCCTTTAGCGAAAGGAGTGAAGCCTTGGTGGGTACAGGAGGTCATGACTTGGCAAGCAAGTTCGTGGGCAGCGAGAGCTTCATCGCATGCGGCAGACAGCTCTTGTAGACGGGTTTCAACGGTGGAGATGTGAGAGTTGGTGATTACTGTAGGAAGGGCACAGGGTTCGTAGCCCATCATGAGAAAGAATGGCAATTTGCCAGTGACAGAGTGGGGGCGGTGGTTGTGCGCAAATTCTGTGTGAGAGATTTTAGCCGACCATGAGGCTGGGTTAGAGCCATAGAAGATCCGGAGGTACGTTTTAACCTCCTGGTTGACGCGTTCTGTTTCGCCATCGGACTGTGGGTGGTATGCTGTGGACAGGGACAAGTCGTAGTTCAAGAGCCTTCCGAGCTCTTTTGCAAAGGCTGAAGCAAATTGTGGTCCTCTGTCAGAGATGACCTTGTCATAGAGTCCGAAGCGGAGGAAGACTTTGTGGAAAAAGAGTGTTGCCACTCCCTCTGCGGTGCAAGTTTTCTTAGTGGGGCAAAGAATTACCCCCTTAGTAAGGCCATGGTCTACCACGACCAGCAAAGAATCAAAGCCATCCAAGGCGGGGAGATCAGTGATCAGATTGCAAGAGATCTGTTGGAAAGGGCGAGAGGCATGGGAGTGGATGGGGGTGAGCGGAGGTATGGTGAGGTGAGTGTTCGCCTTATTTTGTTGGCAAACCGAGCAGCCGGAGACATATTTCTGGACAAATTGAGCGAGGCCTGGCCACCAGTATTCCTGAGTGACCAGCTGACAAGTTTTCAAGTAACCGGGATAACTGGCGGTTTCATGATCATGACAACGCTCCACAATGGAGCGGCGAAGAGCTTCGTCCATGGGGATGTAGATGTGGCCTTTGTATGTAAGGACGCCATTGGAGTAAGTCCAGTCGGAGAGACGGGAATGAAGCATGGCGGGCAAAGGTTTTTCGAGGGCATGCAAGTGAGTCATGACCAACGGATCATCGGCGGAATGCATGGCAATGAGGTGACACAATGAGGCGTCAATGAGGCAGATGAACATGGAAGGGGGGAGCAATGTGGTGCCCTCGTTGTCAGTGGCATCATCGGAAGGAAGAAGGTCAGGACGGCGTGAAAGCGCGTCTGGACTGGCAAGGAGTTTTCCAGGGACGTGGATCATTTTCAGATCAAAGTACAACAGATCAAGGAGCCAGCATGCCTGGCGGTGGTTGAGAGTCTGAGGGGCACAGAAGTACATCAGGTTCTTGTGATCTGTAAATACCTGGACAGGGAATGAAGAGCTGTGGAGATAATGACGCCATGACTTGAGGGCGCGGATGATAGCAAGGAGTTCATGGTTGTAGATGTCATAATTATGTTCCGCGAGGAAGAAGCTTGTAGACATGTACGAGCAGGGATGCCAGTCCCCGTTGACATTGGTTTGGAGAAGGATAGCCCCCGAAGCGAACTTCAAGGCATTAGTGGCGATGGCAAAGGGACGAGAAGGGTCTGGCATTTGCAGTACCAGCTTGGCAAGGAAGAGCGCCTTAAGCGAGTTGAACGACTGCTGGCAGGCCAGGGTCCAGTTGAACGCAAGGTTCTTTTTGGTGAGGTTGAGAAGGGGGCGTGCAACTGTGGCGTAGTTGGGAATGAACCAGCATTAGAAATTGGTGAAGCCAAGGAAGGACCGAACGTCCTTGACCTTGGTGGGTACGGGCCATGAGGCAATGCCGTCAAGCTTGACAGGGTCCATGGCAAGCTGACCGGGTTTTACAATCATTCCGAGGTATTCCACCTCCGAGGCGTTGAAGATGCACTTCTCGAGTTTCAAGTGGAGGTTGAGTTCCTCCATGCGTTGTAGTACCCTTTTGGTACGTTCTGTGTGCATAGCTTCATCTGGGGAGAAGATAAGGAGGTCATCCATGTAGATGACGAGCCATCCCTCAGCGATCAGGTCTCTGAACGAATCATTCATGAAACGCTAGAACATGGTGGGGGAGTTTGTCATGCCGAAGAACATGACCATGGGTTCATACAACCCCTTGTGGGTGATGAACGTGGCCTTCCATTGGTGGCCGTCTTTGATGTGTATGTTGTTGTAACCTCATCATACGTTAAATTTGGTGAAGTGCTTCATGGTCTGAAGCTTGTCGATGAGATCTGAGATAAGGGGGAGCAGGTATGCATCCCAAACAGTATGCTTGTTCAGGTAGCGGTAGTCTTGGCAGGGGAAAAGCTTTCCATCTTTCTTGTTGACAAAGAAGAAGGGGGAGGCCTGGGGAGAATTTGAAGGGCGAATTTTCCCAGCCTTGAGGTTTTCTTCAAGGAAAGCTTCAGTGGCTTCCTGCTCGGTGGGTGTGAGGGGGTATACCTTTCTGACTTTGGGGACGAAAGAGTCATCAAGGTTGATCTCATGGTCATAGGGATGTGATGGGGGTAGGTGGTCAGCCATCTCTTTGTCAAAGATGGTAGAGAATTGTGTGTATTCTGGCGGTAAAACCAGCTTGGGCTTGGCAAGCTCAGCTGCTGCAGCGAGCTCCATGGCTGTGGTGATCTTTAAGATCCAAGGGTCTGAGGGTTTAAAATAACAGCCTTCACCACAGATGATCTGGTTCAAGGTCCGGTTCGTGAGAGCTTGTTGCACGTATTGTTCTTGCGTGCGGTGTTCAAGGAAGTCATAGAGGCAGGAGTCATAGACTGTGTCTACATGGTAGTGTCATGGTGATGGGGTCGCCATTTTGAAGTGTGCGTAAAAGGCTTCATGGCACTCTGTGTCTTTGGAAAATCAAGCGAACAACTCCTTGTGTTGGTTGCAAGATTCAGGGATGGTAAGGGTGCACTGCACCCAATCAATGACAGGGTTTGTCATCTTCAGCCAGGGCATGCTGAGGATGACATTTTCATTGCCACAAGACATGACATAGAACGTGACTTCTTGTGCGATTCCCTCTATGTTGGTGAAGAGGGTTGAGGTGAAATGGACCTGTCCGTTTTGGTTCGTGGTTTGGTCCACATTCCGGATGTGGAAGGGAACCTCAAGTTTCTTCGTTGGAAGTTTGTGCTTCTTCACAAAGTCATGGTCAATACAGCAGATGTCAGCTCTACTGTCAACGAGGGCACGGATGTCTACGGCTTTCATGGTGTGCAAGGGCTCCATGAGTTGTAGTGCAATGGACATAGATTTGCGGGAGCTAGATACAACTACAGGAGCGCACATATGAGTAGAAGAAGGAGGTACTCGCATAGACTGAGTCCTCCTGTTCAAAAATCCTGGGGAACGAAATCCACCACTGCTATGGTGGGTGGTTCATCTTCTTCGTTGTCTTCAATCTCCTCTAGCTTGGGTAGGTTGTCTTTTACAACCTTTTTGACCAAAGTCTTCTTCGGCCTATCTGTGGGGGAAGAGAAGAAGTGTGGGCAGTTCTGCGAGCTGTGCCCAGGCTTGTGGCATCGGAAGCATAGGTTCTTGGTGATGCAGCGCTTCCTTTCTTCGGGGGTCATCTTTGGAACTTTGATGACGTCGACATCCATGGCGTCAAGGTCCTTGGTAGTGCGGGTGGTGGCGTTTCTGGAGAAGTTCTGGTACAGGGTATGGGACTTCTTCTGGTGCTCAGCGATGGAGCGAGCGTGCTCCCAGTTCTTTTGGAAGACAAGGGCTTTGTCTACCCATGCGTCAATTGTCTTGGGGACCATTTCCATGGCGAAGATTTTGTCTGTGAGGGGAGTAGGAAGGGCATCGGTGAAGTATCTGATGAGGACATTGTTGTCAGAGATACCTGCCAGACCCATTTTGGTCTGGAAGGTCTGGACATAGTGGTCAAGGGAAGGGGTCCAATCCCCTTTCTTGTTTTTCTCGATGTGGGTCTCGCTCAGCCACCTAATGGTGTCATGAACAGCATCCTGGTGTTTGAAGGCTTTGTTGAACTTCACAATGAAGGTTGCAAATGTTCCGAGGGTTGGCGTAGTGTGGAAAAGTGCCTCCCGTCTGAAGTTGTTGGCCCATGCGAGCGCAGAGCCCTTGGTCATGTATGATAGCGCGAAGGCTATCTGCTTAGAGTCAATGTCATAGACCTTTTCATTGACGTGGAGATAGAAGTGGACAGTTTGCAACCACTGAACGGTGGTCGCATAGCTTCCATCAAAGGCCTCAGGTGATGCAAGGCAGAGCTCCATGGGTTTAGAGGAGGAGGTCATTGTTAAAGTCTAAATAGGGGCAGCAGTGCCCAAACTCAGAATGTGCTGCAAAGAGAGCAAGACACAACTCAATTACCTAAATAGGGGCAGCAGTGCCCAAACTAAGTTACATGAGTAAAGTGTCTAATTAGGGATGAAAGAGCCTCACCTCAGAATGTGCTGCAAAGAGAGCAAGACACAACTAAGGTGAGGAGGTGAAGTTCGAAGGTTTAAAAGACTTGAAGTTACGCGCACACTTAACTCCAGGGAACTCCGGATCGGAGGTAGGCGAAAATAGGCGTACCAAAAGAGGAAATAACAAAGAGTAGGACACGGGTTGGTTAGGAACGCCACCACGCTGCAAGCATGAGGCTTGACTATGCTAAAGGGGGATAGAATAAGTCCGAAAGGGTAAATTGAGCAGGCAAGTGAGTAATGCTCCGGAGTTGGTGCGTCGTGGACTCTGGAGTTCCGGAGTTAGACTTCGACAGTCATGGTGGGGAACGGGGGTTGTGGAGGGTACTGGAAGATATTACCAGTCTGTGGGAGGAGAGTGGGAGATGGCAGAGTGGGAGCTCGGGGCAGGTAGGTGGCCTCATCGAAGTATTCAGCGAGGGTTACTGTGGTATCCTCTATCGACAGGATAGGGATGTCGTTGTCTGAGTGGTCAGAAGTGAAGAGGTCTTCTTCCTCCTGGGGTTCCAAGTTTGAGCTCTCGGTGGGGGCGCTGTGGGGGATTCCCCAGTGGGGGTCTGTGGATGGACAAGGGGGAATGGTGGTAACGATCTATGCAATGGTAGTCATAAAAAGTAGCTTAGACCTTTTGTTACGCTTGGTCCAGGTAGGAACAAGCATAGCCTCGACGGAAGCAAGGTCTCAAGGGGTCAACGTGCAGAGGCTCAACAGTGACAAGGAGTCAGCGCACGAAGGCTTGATGGTGACAAGGTACTGGCGCACAGAGGCCCAGATGACTAGTCCCAAGGCGCAACCAAGGGAAGTCCAAGGACAAGGTACCAACGCATGGAGGCTCGGTGTGGACAAGGAGGTGAAGGGCTGGTACCTTCGGACAAGGAGCAAGGAGGAAACCCGAGTGTATTGGAGGTACAATTGAGGAGGTCTAAGGTAAGGTACAATGGCTGGCGAGTGTGGTATATATACTCTACAATGACTAAGCTGTGGAAGGTCATAGAATGTCAAGGAACAATGGCGAAGTGAGAAAGTAAGCAGGAATGAGTAAGCAGAGCCAATGGCATTGGCGAGGCTATGTGGAGGAGTAAGCGTGATGACGAAGGAAGTGGAAGGTCGTAGAACAATGTGGAAGGAAAGAAGTCATCATGATGATGAGAGACATGTTCGTGCACGAATAAGGCAAAGGTCAAAGCAAAGAACAAGGAGAAAAGAGAGAAAATGTAACAGGTGGTAAATCTGTGACAAAATCAACAGACACATCTTGCCAAGGGCTGGCAGGTAGGGGTAAAGGTTATAGAAGACCAGGCATAGCCTGATTAGACCCTTTCATGCGTGCACATCTGTCACATTGTGACACATATTCTTTTGTAAATTTAGTGACTCCAGGCCACCAATAGCTTCGGGTGACCAAATCAATGGTCTTTTCATAACCAGGATGTCCGGCTACGGGGGAATCATGACATAACTTGAGAACTCGCATGTGCAAGTTCTTCTCTTCTTCATGTGTCTTAGGCACAAAAAGTCTTCCTTTTGTATCATATAGGAATCCATCGCGTTCTTCACAGATTCCTTCTTCTTTGCATAGCGTAATGACCTCTGATTCTTTCATACTGACCAAAGCGTCGAAAATGAGTGACTTAAGAATTTCCCCTTCATCTTGGATTGTGACTGTGGTCACAGTCTGTACCCTCTCTGGGGATATCATTGTGATACCTTTATTATCTTTGGTAAGGCCCATGGAATGATCTTCTCGTCAAGAGAGAGCATCGGCTTTGGTGTTTGTCGGGCCTGGCTTATACATGAAGAGATAATTAAAGCGTGTCAAATATTGCACCCATCACACTTGGCAACAGTTCAAATCTTGGGCTTTCATAAAGTATTGCAAATTTGCATGATCATTCCAGATTTTGAATTGCTCCTGTGAACCTTCAAGGTAGTGTCTCCAAAGCTCCAATGCTTGGATAATGCTCAGCATCTCCTTATCCGCTATGGGATAATTGCGTTCGTGTGGGTTCATGCTATGGGACATAAATGCAACCGGGTGCCATTTATCGTCTCTGAATATGGAGAGCACTGCTCCTGTGGCAAAATCTGATGTGTCAGTTTCTAACCGGAATTTGTAATCTATATCAGGGTATGCCAAGATTGGCGCTGTCGTAAAAGCTTGTTTAAGCATGTCAAACACTTCTTGTTGACTCTTTTCCCACATAAAGGGTTGATCTTTCTTTAGTAAGTCGCTCAACGGTTGTGCGACTTGTGTGTAATCCTTGATGAATTGGTGATAGAAGTTTGCAAGACTGAGGAAACTTCGAACTCCTTTGACATTGGATAGGGCTGGCCATTCCAATATAGCGTCAACTTTCTTAGAGTCCATCTTAATTCCATCTGCTCCAACAATCATGCTAAGGTATTCAACTTCTTTAACATGGAAATGACACTTCTCTGGCTTGGCAAAGAGGTCATTTTCTTGGAGTCATTGTAAAACTCTTTTCACGATCCTGGCATGTTCTTCAGGATCGTCCATCTTTGTGAAAATCATGATGTCATCAATGTAAACAACCATGCAATCCTCCATGTCAGCAAAAAGGTCATTCATCATGGTTTGGAAAGTGGCGGGAGAATTGCAGAGGCCAAAGAACATGACAACAGGTTCATAACTTCCCTTATGGGTGATGAAGGCAGCTTTCCATTCGTCTCCTTCTTTAATTCTTACGTTGTTATATCCCCATCTTAAATCCAATGTAGTGAACATCTTAGCTCCGCGAAGTCAATCAACAAGCTGGGAGATAAGGGGGAGCGGGTAATTGTTCCTGACAATATGCTCATTAAGGTACTGGTAGTCTTGGACCATGCATTTGCGTCCATCCTTCTTTGGCACAAAGAAGACCAGTGACGTCATAGGGGATTTAGAGGGTCGGATATAACCTTTTCCAAGTTGGTCATCAAGCCAACTGGCGACTTCGTCTTGTTCATCTGCAGAGAGAGAAATGAGTCTGCCTTTCTTGGGTTGAAAAGTGTCTTTGAGATCAATGGCGTGATCCCAGGGCTTGCATGTAGGCATGCACTCAAATTCCTTCTCTTCAAAAACAGAAATGTACTCGTGGTAAACTTCAGGCACGAGTTCTCTTGGGGACTTCTTTTTGTCCATGAGCTTCTTAAGCTCCTTATCAACTGCTTGTCCAACACGTATCTGTTGTTCCTCATGTTTGGCTTCAAGCCATTTGATGGTAGTGATTACCTGATACTGGATATCTTCTTCCTCTTTCTCAATAAGGTGTACGAATACAGATTTCTCCTGGAGGGATCTGCACTCTTCGGAGCATGACATAAGGCGGACTTTTCCTGTTGTCTAATCAATAGAAGGATTATGCCTCTTGAGCCAAGAATATCCCAGGATCATTCACTGTCTGCCGAGATCTGTTACTTCAGATAACACCTTCTCATGGTGTCCTTGGAACTCGATCAAGAGTTCAACTGCGTGTGTGATGTCTCCAGCAGCATTGCGCGTTCCATCAACATTGAAAACATGTTTGGGTCATGGTAAAAGTACAAGTGGAAGGTGTAGATGTTCTGCAAAAGACTTGTCAATGAAAATAATGTTAGCACCACTGTCAAGAAGTGCCGAAACCTTGGTAAATGACTTGTTTTTGTGGGTTTTCATATATGGGGTGATCTTTAGATCTATGCTTAGCTCATTCTTGAGCGTGAGAGATCTGCAGAATAGTCCTTCGTCTGGGATTTGTGTGTCAGTAGAAAAATGTTCAAATGGGGGAATAACGGAATTAAGCCCAGGTTTAATGTCCCTGGCAAGCTGTCGCTGCTTGGTTCCTAGTGAACAGCTAATAGACCCTGTTGACAGCAAAAGAAAATACATTGTGTACTGTTGTACCGTAAGAGTCCATATGAATCAAGAAAATACTTATCTTGTCTTTCATCATCAAGGGACTGTTCTTCTTCATAACTGCACTTTTTTTTCTTAAAAGCCAGTGGTTGCTTTTTACGTCATCCCAAGACAATCAAGAAAAATTGTCAAGAAAAATTCATTGTAAAATGATCTCATCTTCTTTGTGAGTCATGGCTGAGTTTTCTGTCATCCCAGGACATTTGAAGAAGTCTAACATTCTTCTTCATCCAAAACTTGGGAGATACTTGGGAAACTCTCTTCATCTGGAGTTTCAATAGGGGCAACGTCATCGGGGGAGATGTGCACGTCTATATGTGGCATCTTGAACTGGTCTTCTTCTTCTTGATCGATGTATGGAATCTCAATCAGCTCTTCGATTATGGCACGTTCTGCCGGAATTGGGGTGTGGTGATAAGAAGGTGACATACTCCTTCTTTCTTCTTGTGGCAATGGTGGTGCCATCAGTATGTCCTCGTCAACATGGGTTTCCACCATAGATATATCCGAAGGTGTGTCTGGCACTATTTTGATGTGAAGCACTTCAGGAACTTCGTGTAATATGGTTCGGAAATTAAACCCATATATGCTGTGGAAAGCAATGTCGAAGACTTCGATCGCTTCTTGTGGCATGGGTTGAACTGGGTCATAGGTGGGGAGATTTTCATCTCCATCTTCTATCCATCTTGGTCCTCCTGACTGCCATACTTCTGTTCCATTCCATGAAGCAGTGTCATCTTGCATTCTCCATGGGTGAGTTTGAGCTGCAGGTAAATCATCCCAGCCATTGTTTGCTTTCCATGAATTAACGTCGATAGGAACATCTGGCTTTTGGTTCCTGTCGGGTATAGGGTTTTCGGGTCTTTCCAGAACCTCTTCTTGTTGTGGCTGCTGTGGTGCCACTTCAGGGTTTTCGTCGTCATCAACGAGAGTTCCTTCCTCATCATTGATCCCAAATTCTTGTGGATGCCATTGATAACGTGGTGCATGTGGCAATCCATATGGTGCATCTCTAGCATGTCCTCTTTGAGCTTGGCAGTTTTCTTCTGCCAATAACTCATCATGACCTAAGGTAGGTCTTTCTTCTTCGTTTTCTTCTTCATCTCTATTCTGCCTTGCTGCTTCTTCTACAGCATACCAAAGCAGAGCATCTGCGATGGCAATCTCAAAGAATCCTCTAGCCCATGTGATGGTATCATCACAGGGTTCCCTCAGGGAACTGTATTCCAGATGCAATAGAGGATGACAAATGTGAGGGCAAGAATGAGGAGAGTGAAGATCATGATGAAGCAAAGATCGTTTCAATGCTTTCGTAGGTAACGGCTTTTTGTATGCGTCTGATAGGGGTGAAGCACAGCTTCGTCTTCTGGTGGGCTCTACACTCTTCATGTCCTTTCCTTTCTCCACCTATAAGGGCAAAGGGTTCCTAACCTTGAGGCGCGTTGCCTTCCAAAGGGGGGAAGAAGATTGGTGTAAGCGTATGGTGTCACGTGTAAGCTGCTGTTCAGCTTATGTGAGCACCCTTCTGCGTCACATGATGTGCACCAAGGATAGGTCACGTGGAACTTCGTCTGGTGTTCGCAAGTCCGTTGACTTTCTTGAACGTAAGGTATTGAGATGTTAAGTTCTAGTGAAAAAACTTGTCTCGTGCAAGGTAGTCATAGAAAATAAGTCTGGTTCTAATGAAACAACCTTGAACCGCTAGGGCTTGGATACCTGAAAGGGGGCTGACTAGGTTGCACTAGACCTTAGGACTTGTAGGTCTAACTATATGTGGGGAATACTCCAGGAAGTGCTTGACTTCAAGGGGAAGCATAGGATATCCAAGAGAGATGGCTCAGCAAGAGCTCTCAAGGGAAATCTCCAAGAACTCTTAGTTCAAGGGAAAGCTTATGAGAATGGGTTCAAGGGAACTCTCCAAGAGCTGCTAGGCTCTTAGCTTAGATTCAAGGGAAGACTCCAAGAGAACTAGACTGGAGAAACCAGCACTGGGTCCTTGGGTCTTTATATACTACCTATAATGTATGTACATGTTGTGACCGTATCTAACGATCTGTCCATATAAGGATCTACCCTATACCCTGAAACATAAGGATCTACCCTATACCCTGAAACATAAGGATAAAGCATGTATCATAAAGGCTGTGAAAGAATGGAAGAGAAGCATGGTGAAACATGTTAGAGAAACATATGGTGGAGGCATGGGTAAATCATGAAGGTGTGAAAGAGGGTCCAGCCCATGATGTCATAGTGATGTCATAGAAGTCTAGATGAGTCCATGATCAAGGCCAGCACTTACGATATAATCTGGCTGTGACTCCTTGATAAGATAAGATAAGAAGAGATAGAGGCATATCTCCTGATCGGACTAGCCGATAAGGGCAAACGTGAGTGTGATAGACTTTGTAGACAAGGGCGAAAAATACGTCCTGTAACACTACCCCCCTGCTAGGGATCAACTTCCAGGCGATCAAAGGATGCGATAGTAGAAACAGTCAAGTTTTCCAGAGGAGAAAAGAGACGAATAAACGCCGAATGAGACATGCGCAACTTGCGGGGTGCGGAAGGATGGGAGGAGTGAAAATCAGAAATGGCCTGTTGGGCCATTGGAAGGAGGTGTCCTTCAGGTTCCCATGTGCGATCTGTCTCATCATAACCTTTCCAATGGATAAGGTATTCAAGGCATCGTCCTTTGTATCTGGAGTCAACGACGTAGTCGACCTCATAAAGATCATCACGATCTTCAGTAACTAGCACTGGATTAGGAGCAACCACTGGTTGTCCAGATAGTCTTTCTTTATATGGCTTGACACATGAGATATTGATGACATCGTGAATTCTCATAGAACGAGGCAGGCACAAGCGCACTGCATTTGGACCGACGAGTTCCATAATCTCATAAGAGCCAATCCAGTGTTCCGTTAGCTTCCTAGAAGCTCGTGTCAAACGTAAGTTTTCTGTAGCCAACCACACTTTATCTCCAATAGCATAAGCGGGAGAATCTCGGCGTGACTTGTCTGCTTGCATTTCATATGCTCTTGGGAAGCCAAGATGTTTGCTTTCGCTTTGTCAATATTTGTTTCCATTTCATCTGTGAAACTAGCGGCAGCTGGTGCCTTGGAAACTCGTTGCTCGAATTCCATTCATGAATGATAGGAGTGTGTGACTTCAAATGGAGATAGTGCAGTAGACGCTTGCTTCTTTGAATTATAAGAGAATTGGGCTAATGGAAGCCAGTCCGTCCAATTCTCTTGGTGCTCTGCACAGTAAAGGCGGAGATACTGTTGGAGATCTCGGATCATCTGTTCAGTTTGTCCATCCATCTGAGGATGGTGTACCATAGAGAGCTTTTGGGTAATTCCCAAGCGCTTGCATATGTCTTTCATGACTTGGCTTGCAAATTGTGGGCCGTGATCCGATACAATCGATCGTGACAGGCCATGATTTTTCCAAACGTGATGTAGATAAAGTTTGGCTGTATCCAGGGCCATAGATGTCTTAGTGCATGGCATAAAGATGACTTCTTTGGAGAAGCAATCAATGCAGACTAAAACTGAATCAAAACCGTTTGACGGCGGTGTTACACTTGGTCCGGGTAGGAACGAGCGTAGCCTCAACAGAAGCAAGGTCTCAAGGGGTCAACATGCAGAGGCTCGACAGTGACAAGGAGTCAACGCACGAAGGCTTGATGGTGACAAGGTACTGGCGCACAGAGGCCCAGATGACTAGTCCCAAGGTGCAACCAAGGGAAGTCCAAGGACAAGGTACCAACGCACAGAGGCTCGGTGTGGACAAGGAGATGAAGGGCTGGTACCTTCGGACAAGGAGCAAGGAGGAAACCCAAGTGTATTGGAGGTATAATTGAGGAGGTCTAAGCTAAGGTACAATGGCTGGTGAGTGTGGTATATATACCCTACGATGACTAAGCCGTGGAAGGTCATAGAATGTCAAGGAACAATGGCGAAGCGAGAAAGTAAGCAGGAATGAGTAAGCAGAGCCAATGGCATTGGCGAGGCTATGTGGAGGAGTAAGCGTGATGACGAAGAAAGTGGAAGGTTGTAGAACGACATGGAAGGGAAGGAGTCATCACGATGATGAGAGACATGTCTGTGCATGAATGAGGCAAAGGTCAAAGCAAAGAACAAGGAGAAAAGAGAGAAAACGTAACATTACCCCCTTTCTACATCTGAGTCCATGATGAAGAACTATTCAAAAGTCCATAGTGCTAAAGACAGGAGATCCATCAATGTTGTCATATGCTGCAGTGTCAAGGGGGGTGTCACCTGGGGAGGGAGACCAGGAGTAACAAGAGTGATGGTAATTTCCTGATTTGGTTCTAATACGAGGGCGAGCAGGTGGGACTGCACAAGCTCAGTGAGGCGTAGTGCCTCTGCGGCCTCTGGAGGCGACCTGGAAGTGACTAGAACGAGATGAGGAACTTGTGGACGGGAGAGAGACAGCCGGGGCAGGAAAGAGCCGAGGGCATCATTCCTCCTCTGAGGCAGACGGGGCAGATGGGGCAGCGGGAGACAGTGTGTCCGGGATGGAATCTACAGCACTTGGGGCATTGGTATAGTTGGCAATCCTTTTGCAGATGGAACAGGCGACGACACGTGAAGCAGGCTTCATGGTAGTGAGGATGACTAGGAGGAAAAGGGGACTCTCCATCATTGCCAGTCCAGTAGCGATCCATATCAAGGACTTCAAGTTCATCAGGGAGTAGGGAGGATGAGGACACGGAGGGAGCCAGAGGAGCGAGAGCATGGACTAGCTCTCGGTTGTATTGATCAATGTCACCAAGGAATTCACCAAAGGTGAACTGGTGGAAGGACATGGAATGCCCCAAGGGCATTGCAGCGGGTGTCAATAAGGTATCTGGTGGCAGGGCATGCGGCAAGGATAGCGTCAAGTTCTCTGATGGTTTGGTCCATGGTGGTGACGTACAAGTGGAGACGTTGCAAGGCGTGTAAAGGGGAGCCAAAGTCAAGGTGGTTGCCAAGGATGAGTCATAGACATGGATTGGAAAGGTGGTAATTCACATTGTGAATGTAATCGACATTAGGGGCGCCGTCCCGAAGGCGGCTGGCATAGATGGGGGAATCTACAGATTCGATAACAGGGAGGTCGTCCAAGGATGACACATGTTCTGGAGACGGGAGATGAGGCGAAGGGGGACTGGAGAGGTCGTTGATGACAGTGGGGATGGTGAGGGACGAGGATATCAAAACTAGAATAAGGCAGCAATTGCCTAACTCAGGAGTGCTACCAAAGTAGAGACACAACTATATTCACCTAGAATAAGGCAGCAATTGCCTAACTAAGGTAAGGTAAATATAATGGCTAAAGTAATAAAAGAAAGTCCTCACCTCAGGAGTGCTACCAAAGTAGAGACACAACTGAGGTGGGACTGAGAAGTTCGAAGGGTTAAAATACCTCTAGGACATGCACTCGCTTAACTCCGGAAAACTCCGGAGTGGAGTAGGCGAAACTAGGCGGTCCGCATCTGGAAGAGTGAAAGGGTGCAGCAGCGCATGGTCGGGATGAGTAGGAGCGCCACCACGCTGCATGCACGAGGATGTACTATACTATAAACGTATGAAATTAGTCCGGAGGAAGAAAACCAAAGATCTGAAGAGATCGCTCCGGAGTTATCGCGCGATAGACTCCGGAGTTACCGGAGTTGTAATTTGACAGCAACTTTGTTACAGGACGTATTTTTCACCCTTCTCCTATGAAGTGTTACAGGACATATTTTTCGCCCTTCTCCACGAAGTCTATTGCACTCACGTTTGCCCTTATCAGCTAGTCCAATCAGGAGATATGCCTCTATCTCTCCTTATCTTATCTTATCAAGGAGTCACAGCCAGATTAGATCATAAGTGCTGGCCTTGATCACGGACTCACCTAGACTTCTATGACGTCACTATGACATCATGGGCTGGCCCCTCTTTCACACCTTCATGATTCATCCATGCCTCCACCATATGTTTCTCAAACATGTTTTACCATGCTTCTCTTCCATTCTTTCACAGCCTTTATGATACACGCTTCATCCTTATGTTCAGGGTATAGGGTAGATCCTTATATGGACAGATCGTTAGATACGGTCACAACATGTACATACATTAGCATAGTATATAGGACCCAAGGACCCAGCACTGGTTTCTCCAGTCTGGTTCTCTTGGAGATTTCCCTTGAGTCCATATCCACCTTTCCTAAGTCCTAAGGATCTAGTGCAACCTAGTCAGAGCCCTAGCAGTTCAAGGTTGTTTCATGAAGTCTATTGTACTCACGTTTGCCCTTATCAGCTAGTCTGATCAGGAGATATGCCTCTATCTCTCTTTATCTTATCTTATCAAGGAGTCACAGCCAGATTAGATCATAAGTGCTGGCCTTGATCATGGACTCACCTAGACTTCCATGACATCACTATGACATCATGGGCTGGACCCTCTTTCACCTCTTCATGATTTACACATGCCTTTGCCTTGTGTTCCTCAAATATGTTTCACTATGCTTCTCTTTCATTTCTGCTCATAGCTTTATGATACACATTTCATCCTTATGTTTCAGGATATAGGGTTGATCCTTATATGGACAGATTGTTAGATACGACCACAACATGTACATACATTATCATTAGTATATAAGATCCAAGGACCCAGCGCTGGTTTCCCTAGTTTGGTTCTCTTGGAGATTTCCCTTGAGTTCCATCTATCTTCCTAAGTCCTAAGGTCTAGTGCAACCTAGTCAGAGCCCTAGTAGTTCAAGGTTGTTTCAAACTTTGAGGAAAAACTGGGCCAAAAGCCATGTCTATCCTCCAATGTATGTAGTTTGCTTGGCTGCTCGTTTGCTTCTTGACTCTAGGGGTCTGCAGTGTCAAGATCAGACAACAAGTTGCTTAGCTGAACATGTTTGCAATAAGTACTTCATGAAACAGGTAGCTAGGGACCAGTCTTCCTGTTTCCAGCTGCTTTACTGTGCTAAGCAACACAAGGTAATACATATCATATTCATTGGGCCTATAGAGTGGCAAAGTCTCTGAGGGAGCTCCTGCAATGCGCTTTAAGGGATGCTTAGCAAATGCCATCTTCTTCTGTGGCATTTCTGCCTTACCGAGGAACAAAGCAATCACTGTTGAGATGTGTGTACTCACTTTTGTGATCCTGTTTATTACAATTTAACATACAATCTTCAGAGAAAGAGGGCTTCCTTTTCATCTTATCATTGACTGCATAGCAGGAGCTAAGAAGACACAGCTCTTCAAGTATTGCCCTTGTCCCGACTTCCTGATCTCAAAGCTTGGTCTTCCTTAGTTACTCATGGAGGTTAATTCCACATCATCAACCGCCCCATTCCCACCAGATCTTGTTCAAATGCTTTTGCAGGAGGCTGCCATTGTTTGTTTTGCAAACAATTTCGTGAACATGTTCATGGAGGAAAATTTTTTTGTTCTCTGTGCTATCTTCATGTGGGACAATAGTGGGGCAAGTTGTTATATCCTATTTCAACAGCCAAATGAAGACAAGGTATGTTACACTCTGTATATCAACAGGTTTGTGGGCTCAACTATCATAGATTTCTTATACAGAAGAATGTATCTCATTGAATAGTGTGGTTAACCGTGTGCAGTTTGCACAGCAGTTTTACAACCTTCTTTATGAACTAGATGTTGAGGAGGGAAATGATGCACAGCAAAGGACTGGCGAGTTGGAAAAAGCTATAAGGAATTCTAAAACCCTGGAGACATTTCACACTAGCAAAGGCTTCCAAGGGACAAAGTGTCATTGTATGGATGGTGGTGATGATTCAGATGGAACATGAGGAAAAACAACTGAGGCTACTGATCATGCCGAGCTCAGAGCACACAGCTTTGAGGTGAAATCCGAAGTCTTTACAGATGATAGTGGCATTGTATTTGAGCTACTCTTTGAGGTATGTTAAACCTTTCATACATACTTCATGCCATGCTGATGCTCTACCACAGATGCCATCCCACATTCTTATGGTGTATCAGCTATCAGACCCAAAGAAGAAACTTGTTGCAAAAAAAGTTCACAAGGAGTCAAACAAGCTCAAAATTCTTAAAATTCTCAATGCTGCCTAGCCAAGGTCTGAACATATCATCTCTTTGCTTGATTCATTCTCTGGAAAGCTCACCTAGTGAGCTATCCTACCCAGAATGAGCAGACTTGTGTCTTACATTGCATTCCCTTCCAAGAAATTTGAGGACAAGATTGCTCAAATCTGCTTTGGCCTCATCAAGGGTCTTGTGTACCTCCACAAGCTCTGCATCACTCACAGGGACATCAAGCCTGACAACCTTGTTGTTGACGAAAACTTTAGCCTGAAAATAATTGACTTTGACATTGCTATACAAGTAAACAACGAGGATGAGGAGGTCGACAACCAATATGCATCAGCAAATATTGGTTTTCACCATAGTTGTCATAGTTGTTATAGTCTCATAGCACCCATAGTACTTTCATAGACAATTCATAGTTATCATAGCTTCATAGTGTTACAGGACGTATTTTTCGCCCTTTTCCACAAAGTCTATCGCACTCATGTTTGCCCTTATTGGCTAGTCCAATCAGGAGATATGCCTGTTACATGAAGTGTACCAAAGCGAAGACGAAGGTTTGAACGTTACTCGTTTGACGGAGGACGCTCATGAAGAGGTACGACAACGTCGTCAAAGAGGTCTCAGAGGAGTTCACAAGGGATGACACGAGATGTACACTTGTATTGTGTAGATCAAGTATGGGGTACATCGAGTGTCTACTCTAAGTATTTATACGGGAGAGATACGCAGCAAAGAAAGTCAAAGAACAAGATGGAATGTAGGAACACTAAGCCGGCGCGAGAGAACCGGACTGCGGAGAAGGCTGTCCGTGAAGAGATCAAACAGTAAGGCGATGTGAAACAGATGTAGGTGAAACAGGCCCTCCAAGGAGAGAACCTGTGCGAATGTACGTATCACTGGTTGAACAGTGAAATGGAAGAGTGATCGAAGATAATGAGCGAATGCTCATCT
>JBBPUD010000485.1:0-18138 GCA_038094475.1 Phylloporus aff. rhodophaeus
AGGAGTTGGTCCAAGGCTTGCCGCAAACGCTGTGGGGAGTGTCAGTGAGGTGCATGCACAAGCGAGTGAGAAGAGGACCGACCCTTGTAGGTGGCCATCATCTGGGGAGACCCGGGAGACAGACTGTTGGACTGCATAGTGAATTGAGGAGGTGAAATCTGAGGAGGTGAGACTGATGATTTTCGCTGACCTTGGGGAGAAAACTTTATATTGGACGAGTGTCCATTGTGCGGTCTGACAATGTGGATGAGCAAAGGGGTTGGGGGTGCACCTTCTATTGTTGTCGACAGGTGAGTGTCATCTGTCCGTTTGATGAGGGAGACAAGTTTGAAATGCCATTGACAGAAATGAAACACTTTGATGGGTTGGTTGTAATGGATGCATCACACTGTGGGAAGTATGGTGCTCTAACGAGGGGTGGATAATCAGCATGTTTTGAGTACAAAGGAGAAGATCATTACTCTGACCCGTCTGTCAGCCTCTCCGGTATGGGATGTGGAAGTGTAATTGTACAAGAGGATGGTTTGGACTTTTGATTGTCCATGAAGCATTGCAAATAATCGTCAAATTCATCAAGTGCAAAACCTTTATCTATGACACCATCAATTGAACTGTGCGAATGTTGTTAATAATGCGAATGTCTACTTTTTCTATGATGTTGATGGAACGTGAAGTGCACTGTATCTCCAGAGGATGAACTACTAACGGTGGCATCCCTAAGACAGACGACTCGTCTCGTCTGATGTGGTAAACAGGAAGTAGGCTCACCTCTGTGACGAGTCTGAATTCCCTGAATGGTTCTTACCTATTGCAAAGTAAATGCACCTTGGCATTGAGAAAGGGGCCGACCATATCAGTCATCTGTGTATGTGTCTCAATCATGACAGTTTGGTCAAGACAACTCACAAGATTTGAACTGCTCCACTGGGCCTATACCTGAAATGTACACACAACAACAATTGGTTACAACTTCCAACACACAGTGTCACTTCTCAGTGATCCCTAAGGTCTAATGTGTCAGTATAACCTGTTTAAAGTGTTACTGTAACGGTGTGAATGTAGCACAGCCACGGATACGATACGCGAGCAAAGTTCAACTTAATTTGAATCAAAGTCAACCATCATGTAAGTTATGCATCACTAATGCTGATGAGTCTCAGGTGCCATGTCCATCATAGAATGGCTCAGAGACCTCTTCCACTTCAGTTTGCATTAGCAGCTTGACATCCGTGGCCAACTTAGCACAGCAACTGCAACTGTGACCATTATTTTTGGCACCTTGATTGCTGGTGCGAGAATTATCCTCAAAGAAAGTAAGGGTTGGCCAGGTTGCCTCATGGCCTTAGATTCTCATTTTTGGCTTCACCATGCAGCCCACTTGCAGCGATATAACTTTCATTATATGAAGATTACTTCAATGTTATTATTCCAGGGACAAACATGGTCTCTAGTCATGACCGTGTCTCCACACTCTGGGAAATCTAGATCGATACCTGTATGGAAGATTGAAACCGTTATCTCTTTATAAAATGGTTGTTGAAACACCCTCTGGAAGTGTTGTCAATGTGCTCTCCAATCATTGCCACCTTTTTTTGGACATTACCCAGCTATCATTGTTCCTGCAGGTGCACCCTCAAAGTTAGTTTCAATGTCAACAATAAGCAAGGTTAAAGACAAGCCAAGGAATCTAATATGTTGTTTTCTTCCCCTAAGGTACGTTCTCAATCCATGGCAGGTAAAGGTACTCTCACCAGCTGTCCTATTTACCATAAAAAACCACAAAGTCATTCCAGGCCTGTCCCACATTCATCTTTTGAAAACTGATGAGTAACAGTCACCTTAACAATCATTTGTGATGCTATGTGTGTTGAAACTATAGTAAGGGCAGGTGTGCCCACTCAGTCACTGCCCATGGTGTGAAACATGACTAATTCACCTATAGTAAGGGCAGGTGTGCCCACTACAGTACTACATTAGCTAGAACTACAATGAAGAAACAACTGGAGTCTCACCTCAGTCACTGCCCACAGTGTGAAACACGACTGAGGTGAGAGAAAAGTAACGTAAGGCAAAAATATGGCAGGCTGTAGTGGAAGAGTTTTGCAAGTTTGTATGGTAGTTATCGATGTTGTTATTTTGCAAATGTCATGATGGTGAACACATATACAAGACATGCGCAACCTATCTAGCACTACTTGCGAGACATACGACACCAACACTGTCATCCATGCTGCACTATCTGCTACATACAGTATCCTGCAAGACATAGTCGTATGACATCTGACGCTTAAGCTCCGCCCCCTGCATGCAATACTCCCCGTGTTGGAGTCTATCCGCTACATACAGTATGCTGTTTGCTTGCAAGACATTCCCAGCCCCTGCATCCCTCCCATATCGTCCACCGATATCCATGCACTATCTGCTACATGCAGTATCCTGCAAGACGTTTGCGCGACCCCTGCAATCGCTACATTCTGCTGGATGCAATACTTCCTGTATTGCAGTGTCCGCTACATACAGTACGCTATGTGCTTGCAAGACATTCACAGCCCTACCACATCCCATATCATCCGTTACATACAATACTTCACGCTCCTACAAGACATCTACGCCCCCAGTCTGCTACATGGAATACTCCCTGCGCTTGCAAGACCAAACGACATGGAAAACATACAGTGAGTCTGCAAATAGTTGCATCAATCGTCCAACCTCTGTTGACCCCATGCTTGTCTAGTTTGTGCAAAACATAGGTTTATTCTTGCAAGACATTTGCCCACCCTGCGAAAGGGATCATCGATCTGATATTGCAGCCCGTTTTGTAACCAATGCTTGCAAGACAATTGATGTGCTGTCCCAACCATCACAAGAACCTTTATATTGCTCGATATTGACTCCTTCCTGTCTCCCTTTGCACCTTCAACGTTCCGTCGGCCAGACGACATTCTGCTCATTTAAACCCAGTGCATCTGGCATTAACTTGGAAAGATATACCCGGGCAGCTACTAAATTTCAAACAAGGTACGATAAAAATCCCACTACCCAGCCAGCTTCTGCACTACACTGTCAGGTTGTCTTACGTTTCCTGCTCTTTGGTGAGTGAATACTATTTCTCCAGGGATATCAACTTACTTCCGTGCCGCAGGTTCATCATTGCTACCACCGGTCTTGGTCACTGCCCGCTTGCAACTTTTCGGCTTCTTGGTTGGCTCAGCCATAGGCAGTGGAGGTCGGTTTTCCTTCCCGATCTCATTATCCCGTTGTGCACGCTGGGATGGGACCACCTTTCTCTTCGATCGTCCAAGAGAAGGTGCCTCAACCTCGTTCTCCATAATATCATTTTGGTGTAACAGCTGGTTAACCATGTCACGCTGAGTGGGAGGAATGACGGTGGGGGTAGCAATGTTGACATTGGTGAGCGGCCCAGATGATACTGGCGGAGGGGTTGGAAGGAATGGCAATGAAGTCTGGGAGTTGAGTAGTTCATTCGTAGGCAGATTAGGTTGACTTGGATTACCAACTATTGACCCTAGATCAAACGCATTCGGCATGAGATCAAGGCCACTAAAGTTGAAGTCTGAGTACATCATTGGCGCAGTTGAGATACCCAAGTCCCAGTCATGGAGTGATGGTGTGCTGCCCAGATTGTTCTGCGTGTCCATGAGCCCAAAACAAGATCCAGTCAAATGCCCTGAAGATGATGCGACGGGATCACTCCACCCAAGTTCTCCCAAATTTGGCCAGTCAGAAATATTGTCGGGGTAGAGGAATTGCGTGAGAGGCCCTGCTCCTGACCTGTCCCACATAGAGCAGGAAGCAGATGGTGCGCTAATGGCAGGGGGAATTGTGGAGGTTGCAGGAAGCACGGCCAAGGATGTTGCAGGATCCAACAAGGATGCAGAAGGTATGATAGGGAGTGTTGCAGGACTTGGGACTGGGGGGGTTGCAAAGAATGGCGCTGTTGCGGGTGTTGCAAGTTTTGGTGAGACGGGTATTGCAGTAGGTGCGGTAGAGCCTGGTGTTGCAAGATTTTTGACTGCCGGTGTTGCAATAGATAATGCAAGACCTGGTGAAATCGATGCAGCAGGGTTCATGGCGGGGCATGTTGCAACATTTGAGGATGTCATATAAGTAGCAAGGGGCCAGCATTGGACACTTGTCTCGTCCTCTTCAGCATCATCACCACATCCCTCCTCAGCAGCCTCTTCTGCATCGCTTTTCTCTTCCACATGGCCGGTGGGGTCCGCTGAGCCACCATCTTCCTCACATGAATCGCTATTCCCAGCAGGCACCTCCTGGGTCCCATTCTCAGACTTCTCCTTGTTATCTGTAAGAGGCACTGGAACATTTGGTTAAGACGTTATAACGTTCAATCTGTATGGACAGTACTTACTGGACACTTCATCCAGAAACTCGGCAAATGCTTCGACTACCTTGCTCTCAAACTTGGGGTAGGCATCTGCGAAGTCACGGCCGTTGGGTGTCTTGCCTGTGTGGACACTAGATAACGTTTGGTATGTCAATTGACCAGGAGTTGGTTTAAAAACCTGCTGACCTTGCCATGAATTTTCCCTCAGGATCAAGTGGGTCAATGCCCCCCATCAAGATGGTGAACGTTAGACCTGTTTGGTTGCTGAGGTGACCAAGGACACGTTGCAGGACGGCACCACATTGCTGTATGTTGCTATTGACAAAGGTCAGCATTGAGGTATACATGAATCAAAACGTCACTTACCAGCGATGAGCAAGTGGGTCAGTCTCTATTACCTCGTTGTCGTCCTCTTCGCCTTCTTCATCCTCAAGTTCTCTGGCCTCTTCTCTTCCTGTTCGTGCCTTCTTTTTCTTCGGCTTCTTCTGCGACTCATAGATCTGCTGGATTTCCGCTTGAATCTCGGGTGATTTGTGTTTGAACATGTCACGGATCTTCTGCGCAACATCAATGATTGGTGTACCTGCCTTAATCTCCCCCTGGACGTGCGACATGTAGTACTTCTTTGAATAGATCTCCCAAGGCCTCTTGGAGCACAACTGGGATTTGAGAAGGCCATCGATAACTCTGGTGGTCTTGTTATTGGCAGCACGATTGTCACTGGCCCCATTATGCCAGCGCATCCAACGCTGGATCTGCTTCTGTCGCAAGGTGATGGCGTCGGCCAGAACCTTCTTCTGGCCTTCAGTTAGCACAGTAGTGTCAGCTGACACATCAGGCAGAGCGCATTCACGCTCAGGCCACCGCTGAAAGAATCAACTATAGAGAGTATGTGTCAAGCCCGGTTCCTCCGGAGTAACTCCGATGGGTATTCCGGAACGGTGGAGACAGATAACGAACGGGAGGGCAAGGATCTTGGCGCAAGACTTATGTGTCGCACCCTTGTACTCGCAATCCTTGGAGTCAGAGGTTGGAGGGAGTCAGAGAGGAGGGTCGGAGTAGTCAGGAGGTGACTTAGATGATATTCGAACTAAAGAACTACAGTGAAGTATGTACGGTTTATATAGTACGGAGTTGCACAGTATTAGTAAACGGAGTCTGCGGATTGGTAATAGGAATGGAGATCAGTAAGACGGGGAGAACGATAACCGAAGCTGTGCACCGGAGTGGCGAAACACCGGTGCTGCGCGTTAGATACAAGACTATACTATAAAGAAGTTACACAGCCAATCAGAGGACAAGGAATACCGAATAAGGAAATAACACGTGGTCCGGAGGTCACATGTCGTCTATTAATGGAGAACGCCCCGGAGGAGTGATGGAGTTGGCACCGGAGTTGAGGAGTTGACTTGGAGACGAAACGGGATATGACAATACCCTATGACATCTTGCGGAGGCTTACAGGAGTGCTCCACCGAATGAGCGGCACAAGTTGTTCGTTCAACATGGAGTCAGGTGGTCGTCACTCTGGCATCTTCCATATTGGGACCCAGCAAGACAATTGGTCATAGATTCCATGCACTGCTTGCTTGAGGGTCTTGTGCAAAATCACTTCCGTGAAAATCTCGGACTCACAACATCCCAAGCTACCAAATCGCAGGCTGAATCAGATTCGCGGCCTGCATTCATTGAAGAGTTCAAATCGGACGGCACGCAATCGCTCAGTGAGAAAGATCAAAAGCAGGTCAGCAGTATTCGGGCGTTGCTTCTCAGTGCCGTGGAGCGGGGTGAGGAAGAAGGGGAAGATCTCCGCATCCAAGCCCACCTTAATTCTTTGGAATGTAAGCTCTCTACAAAGAGCATCAGCTCCTTGAGATTCGTTGCTGAAGGACTCGACCTACTGCCACCCACCGGCATAAAAAAAGTGTACAAAGGGCATTGGGTTAAAACCCTCATTGAATGGGTAGGTACTTTATGCTGCTGAATTTGGCATGTACTCATGAGTGTCAGCGGAAGACTAAACCAATGGTAGCCGCCCCTCGGCTTCTAATATCCACCCCACTTGTGATGCATCGAATCCAACAGCTTGTCAGAGAAGCAGATACGCCCACTTTCCTTCGTTCTGTGCCCCATAACTTTGGTGAGGCGCGAGCAGGAACTTTGAAAGCTGACGAATGGCGAACTATGGCTACCGTCTTTCTGCCACTGGCTCTCATCAGTCTCTGGGGTGAGGGGTCAGTACACCCGTCAGAAGACATAGCCAGGCATCTACGACGCGTCCTTGATCACACAATGCATCTTGTATCAGCAATCCAGATTGCTTGTTTTCGGGCTATGACGGCATCTCGGATGGAAGCATATCAAAGACATATCATGTCGTGGCTGGGTGAGTTGAAAAAGGTTCTACCGGACGCATCTGTGAGACCAAATGCCCATATGGCGTGTCATATCCATGACTATCTCCGGTTATTTGGACCTGTCTGCTCCTGGTGGTGCTTTCCCTTTGAACGCCTCATCGGTCAGCTACAGCGGCTGCCCACAAATAACAAGCTTGGTTCGTCACTGTAAACTATTGCTATGTGCCAACTAAGTGTATGACCTTCAGGCGAGCTTGAAGAAACAATGCTACAGTCTTTTATCCAAGCATCAAAACTGCGTAGCTGGCTTGCACGCCCTGACTGTCCACCTGCCATCAGACAATGCCTAGCTTTATTTGAGAAACACATGAATCCTACCCACCAGCCAGCAGGTTCAAGTACTTTTGGTGGTCAGCGACTCCCTGTTCCACCTGATCTCATCCCTCATACTTTCCGGAAACACATTCTTTTCCATGCTCGTTACCAACTCAGTGGTACAAACTTTAGTCGGAGTTCCACTCATATCGGGAATAGTCTAGTGATGTTTCTTCCTCCTGGCAGCAGTACTGCCGTTCCAGGTTCCATCAAGTATATACTCAAGGACGATGCTCACATTCAATTTGCTATACAGTGCCAGCTTCCTGCTGAGATGAACACGATTGACCCTTTTCGACACTATGAATACTTTCCAGCAAAGTTGTACTCCAAGGACCTAGATCTCAATCTGGAGATAGTTAGCCCAGCCGCTGTTGTCTTGCACTTTGTGTGATGGCGCTTCTCTAAAAATCACGTGGTTATATTGCCGTTGATGAGAGTAAGTTCATAACGATTTTGTTAAGTCATTTCCCTCACCACCATGCACAGGATTGACATAGACCACGGCTTGACACAGATGATGGCAGAAGGATGGTAGTGTAATCTCATCTGTATTTTGTTTTTCGTACCGAATACTTGCCTGCATACCTGGGCACTTGTGTGACTGCTTGATGCGCATTTGTCCCCCACTACCCACCCGACTATCGCCCCACGCACTGCCCAATCACTTTTGGGTATATTTAAATATATAATTTTGAGTTTAGCTTAGATAGAACTTGAAATCTTTTTTTTTCACAAAGCAGATAAGTTAAACTACTCATATAACATTATCTTAGCCTGAAAATATAATATTTTATGGAAGTAGATCATGTCATACATAATATATGTTTATCAAAAACATTATCAAGCATGTAAAAACATTTATTATGTATTTCCTTTTGTGATGCTTATAAAGCTATTACCAAAGATCTAATTAGGTAGTATATTGTTGATATCCCACAAATATAATATTTTTGGTGTTCTCAAAAGGTGTTGTCATAACTTTTGATAATTTGAATACATTAGCAATCATATTTTGGGTGGCCTAAAATGTGTTAAACTCCGGTGTGTGAGAAGCCACGAGCTCGGCCAAGCTGGGCCCCAGAAGCCCTGAAGCCGTGAGAAATCGTGCCGCCCCTCATGCCGGAAGGAGCTGTTAACTATAAATGGTATGTAAGCGTGAAAACTTATTCTTGTTTCATCTCTTCTGCCAATCAGATTCGATCGCTTATTCGCCGTTATTAAATAGCTATGCCCAACACCAAAGAACAGCCATGCCGGCCTAAACGTAACGCCACGGCATCTGCATGTGTAACATGTGCCGACAATGCTGCCGACTAGAGCTTTCTTCCCACCGGAGAGCTCATGCGGCAGGCAATGCATCACACGTGCCAGGTGGACCTGGTGAGTCTGGTGAGGCAGGCACAAAACGGACTCGCAGAGTCCATGATTCTGCCTTGCTCTCTGCAGAGTCTGAAGCCAAGGGTCCCCCGAAAAAGAAAACTTGAAAGGTATGGCTCGAATAAATCCGATGTTGACTGATCCCTTACAATGGATTTTTAGGGTGTCAGACGGACCATACTACAGATGGGCCCCCTACTGGACCCAACCGCCCGCTCAAGGAGTCTGTCAAGGACGTTGAAGTAATCAATATCGATGAGCCAATCAAGCTGGGACCGCGATACCCGGTTTGGGGATCCCTGGCACGGGATTTCCTTCCAATCATGGCCAGTTCCATATCATCGGAACGTGTCTTTTCATCTGCAGGGATAACCATCACCAAGTGCCACAACCGTCTCAAGGCCGACATTGTGGAAGCACTTCAATTCTTGAAGTGTACCATGCAGTCAAATATCCTGGTTCGAGAGGATCCCTCGCTTGCTACCGAAGTGCTGGGCAAGCAGGAATCTGGTGACGATGGTGGAGAGACTGAGGACGAGTGGGAGGCAGGCAGTATTCTTGATACCAACGAGTAGTATGTACTACATCAGACCAATACTAAGCCGCGGCTTGAGCCCAAGCTTGGGCTTTGAAGCCGGGCCAAGCCGTGGTTCAGGGCTTTAAGGGCTTAGGACCCGGCCCATGACTTTGCAAAGCCACTAGCCCCTAAAGCCGAGCCCAAGCCGGGGCTTTTGGGCCGGGCCGGGCCACGGCATCACTAATCCTGAGGATACTCCACTCGTCGTGTTCCGGTGAGGGGTGGCATTTCAAGTCAAAACAGAACAAGCCTGAGTTGCTCTGAACATTGGAAGCCAGCGAGGCACGACCGATGACTCACTCAACCTGCCTGCCATCACGAGTAATGGATCGCAAATAAACTTCAGGGATGGATGTCTCTGCGTCCACAGGTCAATCCTTTCAGCCTGGCTTGAGAATGGCTTTGAATCCTCATGATCACGACAAGGGAGGTGAGTACACCATAGAACAAAGAGGTACGTATACCCCATGACGAAAGATGTGTGCTCCGAGAGTAGTCATAATACCGAATAGTCGCAGATGAACGGAAACGAGGGGTTCAAACTTTGCCGTACGGATAGGGTCCATTGACACAACTTAGAGGACGTACAAGAATGTATGTATATACTGAAAGGATTTGGATTAATGTGGTTCAATTTTCGTAGTGAAAACTTACCCCAAGAAACAGCTGTGTGCATGTGTACTAGACAATGAAGCCCCCCGTGAAAACGAGAAAGGAAGCAGTGAGATGGACGGACTTCCAGAAAGCCGATCAGGTGGTGAAGAGCGCCGATTGCGAAACACTTTCCCTTGACGGAGTTGGGTTTGGTTCTGCTTGGGTGAATCACCCCCCAATGGTTATCTGATTGGGTACTTTAGCCTTTGTTGGTACAGTTTCCCCCGATCGAACTTTACCATCCTGACGTCACCAACTTGCCCGCCCCGCTGTGATGGTCAACCAAGCCTTCAATGGATGGCACGCGTGCAAACAGGTCATGCGGAGACTCGCGTGTTTTCTTGGGCGCGTGTTGATTGTCCCCATCATCAACTACTAGGCACCGCAGCTTCTATTCCTGCCCCACAGCGCCAAAAGGGGGAGGAGGGATTGGCCGCCGCCCGACAGCCACGCTGCATGGATACGCGGGACATTTTTAGAGGTGTACATGCGTGCATGAGAGCCAAACATTTATGGATCATTGCAGTTTGTAAACGGAGTGAGGATGAACTTGCCACTAGAAGAGCCGACCCTCGACACATCAAAGATTCACATCCGTAGATTCATTCGTGACCACAAAAGTTTTACCTGAATGATGATGAAGTTGTTTTTCTGCGGCAAAAAAAAATCGATACACACTAGGGTGGTCTCTCATATCCAGTTTTCATCGATGCATCCTCCATCCGCACTCGACGCAGGAAAAGGTATAGAGAAAATTCGGCCCACATTGGGTGCTAAAGACGCAGCCATGCGTGCTTGGGCAGGGCATCGCGGTTGGGACTTGCCAGTGATGTTTGTAGTAGTTGACAATGATTGAGACTGATAGTACGAGTACTCGGCAACTTTTAGTCCATCGACGCATTAGGCCCAGATTGGGAAGCAGGGGCTGCAGAACAAGGTCAACAAAAGAAGTTGAGTGATGGCCGGGTGTAAGGCATAAAGCAATCTGCGTCGTGTCACCAGTCTTTTGGCAAAGTCGATCCCTGTGGGCTAGACAACGGGACGCTCAAGTCCAACGAGAGCACTGGTACGTGTAGGAGGTACCATGACGGAAAAAGAAGAGCCACGTAGCGTCGTTCAACAAAATATTCTCCCAACTCTGTGTGATTCATGACAGGGATAGACAAGAACATCTTTGCGATGACACTATTGTCCTCAAGCACCGAGATGTACGTAAATAATACGTTGATCGATAGGTATATCCACCGACTTCATCGTCTTCCACAACGCAAACGCGGCACGGGTATAATCTAGGTGACCCGACTCGTCTACCATATGTTTGTAAAAGATGGATGTGATCTTTTTTGCTTCAGCATCGCTCACTGACCACATCGCTCCAATGACAGAACGAAACCCGATAAATTGCATCGCGGCCGCCAGATGAATCGCCTCGTCTAGACATTCTTCGTCTCCGACAGTTGTACGATCAGTGGATAGGTAGGCAAACTCAGCACTCCGTGGTTCGCATTGGATGATGTGTTGTATTGTGAAAGGCCCATCACTGAGAGCGAACGCAGATTCTAATGGCCGCTGTTGGTTCGAGAGGCTGTGACAGGCAAAGTGTACCCATTCGCTTTTGCCTAGCTCATCAGCGACCCGGGAAGTGCAAGCGTCCTCCCCTTCGATGAGTGTGAAGTCTGCGAGGCCATCGACAAGTTGAGCAATATTGGCCAATTCAACACCAACAGAGGGAAGTTCCGTGTAATCCTTTGGTGCTCCATGGCCAATGCCGGTAAAGCGTTTCCTCTCACTCGCAGAATCCGGTGAACCGGGTCGCCTGGCATGAATGAGGGCGGTCATGGTGGTGGTGTAGGACGAGATATAGAGATCAGAAACGCCTTTTTGGCCCCTCCTAAACGGAGCGGCGGCATGAAGTGGCAATAGCGAGAACTCGGCGGTGGGACACCACCAGATGCGTGAATGGGAAGGACATGTTGTCTGAAGGACATCGACAATGTGGGAAACCACCCTCTCCCAGAGTTCCCGCAAGAGAAGGCCAAAATTTTTGGTCATGTCACCCGTCTTCGCACGTCTGGTCAAGGAACGAAACCTTGATGACAGTCCTTGAACGTCTTCTTTTGTAACCAGCAAAGGGATGTGAACAGGGTCCCTGTCAACGAACACAATCAAGGCGTCGCAACTATATTTGCTAGCATTCACGATGATAACAGGACCGTCACTGGCTGCACGTCGGAGATCGGGGAGGGGCAGCGGAAGGAGGAATCGAGAGAAACCCGGTAGCTTACGAATCTTGGACACTACTTTTTGCAATTCTAAGTCAAGACGGAAGACCTGATCGTGTTGGTCTGCCCTAGGTGAATATAGGGCTGTGCGAACAAGTGAGGTCAGACGCATAAACTCATCCGTTAGTACAGGGTCCGATGCGATAATAAGGTCGGGGGTAAAACGGAGGCGGTTGAGCTGGTTCCAGAAAATACTCCGACCTTGTTCGAGAAGCTCAACTGCCTTTGTGGGAGAGTGATCACGAAGACAAGCTGAGAATGCGTCTACTGCGAGTGACAATGACAAAGACTTGAGGGTAGCAAGGCGTTGAGATAATGCTGGCAGAGCGGCCAAATGTTCAACAAGGAAACGAAGAGCTATTTCATACGCGAGAAGGGTGGTAGGGTGATGGAATTCTTCAGCAATATTAACCCATGCTTTGGCGGCGGACAAATCAGACAAAGACACCGCTCGCGAAAGATGCGCTAATTCAGCATACAGACTGAAAATCGCATGTTCGTCGTCTGTTCGACCTAGTGCCTTGTACCGAGAAGAGAGATGAACCGCAAGATTGCTGAAGGTCGTGGATCGACCCGGATGTCCAAGAGGAAGAAGTGAGAGAGCTTCTCGGTTGAGATTAATTGCCTCGTCAAGGTCATCCAACTCCCCGAGCTGGTCGTACCGAGAAGCAAGACAATTTGCAAGACTGTTCAAGGACTTAGGCCGATCAGGATGTCCAAGAGGAAAAAGTGAGAGAGCTTCTTGGTTGAGAGCAATTGCCTCATTGAGGTCGTTAATCTGCGCAAACTGGTTGTACCGAGAGGCCAGATAATTTGCAAGACAGTTCAAGGACGAAGGCTGATCAGGATGTCCCGGCGGACAAAGCGAGAGGGCATCTCGGCTAAGAACAATTGCCTCGTTGAGTTCATCAACCTCCCCAAGCTCGTTGTACCGAGAGGCGAGACAATTTGCAAGACAGTTCAAGGACATGGAGCGATCAGGATGTCCTGACGGACAAAGCGAGAGGGCATCCCGGTTAAGAACAATTGCCTCGTTAAGGTCATCAATCCTTCCGAGATGATTGTACCGAGAGGCGAGATGATTCGCAAGACTGTTCAAGGACTTAGACCGATCGGGATGTCCTAACGGACAAAGCAAGAGAGCGTCTCGGCTAAGAGCAATTGCCTCGTTGAGGTCATCAATCTCCCCAAGCTGGTCGTACCGAGAGGTGAGACGGGATGCAAGATTGTTCAAGGATGTGGAGCGAAGTGGATGTCCTGGCGGGCAAAGCAAGAGAGACTCTCTGCAGAGAACAATTGCCTTGTTGAGGTCGTCCATCTCCCCCAGTCGTTCATACCGTGAGGAAAGGTAGAGTGCAAGGTTGTTCAAAAATATAGACCGATTTGGGTGTCCTGGTGGTCGAAATGAGAGTGCCTCTCGGCCAAGAACAATGGCCTCGTTGAGGTCATCAATCCCCCCGAGTCGCTTGTACCGGGTAGAGATACAAAGTGCAAGGTTGTCCAACGACATAGACCAATTTGGGTGCTCTAGTGAGAGTAGTGACAAGGCCTCTCTACCGAGAACAATGGCCTCGTCGAGGTCACCAAATTCTGCGAGCTGCTCGGACCGAGTGCGGAGATAAGACGCAAGCCTGACTAAGGTCATTGGTTTTCTTGCAAGGCAATGTGACAAAGCATCTCTGGTAAGAGCGATGGCCTCATTGAGACCATCAAGACTCCCGACTTGCTTGTACTGATTGTAGAGAGAAGACGCAAGAGCGTGCGAACACATTTGCCAATTTGGGTACCCTGGTGAACAAAGTGAAAGCGCCTCTCTTGCGAGAAGAATGGCTTCGCTGAGATCACTAATCTCCCCGAACCGCTTGTACCGATCTCGGAGAGATAATGAATGGTTACTTAGCAATGCCGACCGATCTGCGTGCCCTTGTGGGCAGGATGACAGTGCATCTGTGATGAGAACGATAGCTTCATTGAGGTCATCGAGTTCTCCAAACTGCGCGGACCGTGTGCGGAGAGAGGATGAAAGTGTGTCTATACACGTCAACCGATCTGGATCTCCTTCCGGACAAGCTGATAACGCGCTCCTGGAGAGGGCGATAGCTTCGGAAAGGTCGTCAAGCTTCCCAAGCTGTTCAAATCGAGTGGAGAGAGACCTTGCAAGATTGTTCAAGGACATCTGCCGGTCAGGATGTCTTTGCGGGTAAAGAGATAGTATGTCTCTGAAGAGAACAATAACCTCATCGAGGTCTTCGGGTTTCCCGAGATGGTTGTATCGATCTAAAAGATATGATGCAACAACATCCAATGACTCGGACCGATCCGGGTGCCCTGATGGGAATAGCGACAGAGAGTCTTGCGCGAGGGCGATAGCTTCGTTGAGGTCATCCAGTCCCCTGAGCTGGTTGTACCGAGCACAAAGATAGGACGCAAGATTTTTGAGAGTCATTGCACAATGTACATGCCCTGACGGGAAAAGCGGCAGTGCATCCCGGGTGAGAGCAATAGCTTTATCAAGATCCCCAATTTTCCCAGCGTTTTCATACTGAGCACAGAGGGAAAACGCAAGGGTGTTCAACGCGACTGCTCGATGACGGTGGCCTGGTGGACAAAGTGACAGTGCATCCTGGGCGAGATTGATTGACTCAGTGAGGTCGTCAACTCCTCCAAACGCATTGTGCCGAGCGGAAAGATAAGTTGAAAGTTTGATCAGGAATATGGGACGATCCGGGCGTCTTTGTGGGCAAAGGGACAGTGCAGCTCGGCCGAGGGTGACAGCTTGGTTGATATCATCAACTGGCCCAACCACCTTGTACTGAGTACGGAGAGGAAATGTGAGACTGCTCAGAGCTGCCATCTACAGGAATAGTTGGCGGGTCTCAGGCAAAGAGACTGAAGTGATGCGATGCGTTATAGAATGAGAACTACAGTAAAAGAAGATAAGACCCAAAAGGTTACACGACAGACATGTAGTGCAGCTTACCTAGTCTGACCATCGAAGTTTTTGTGTGAAGAACCACTGGACGACGGAGCCGATCTCCAAATTAGGAACCCGATCAATAGTCACAATATTGCGTACACGAATTCGCAGTCTCACTTCCTTGCAGGAGTTGGGTAATAATAGAAACCGACATTGAAACCGACTATTTACTACTTGACGATCGCATAGCTATTTTTTCCCAGAGAATTGAAGAAAGATAAGAAGTACTTAATCTGTAAAGCCCAGCTGTAAATAGACTTGGAGGTGTGTCTGATACGTTTCACATTTCGCTATATACATCAATACCAGGTTAATAAGGCAACGAATCGCGCACAAGATAAATAGAGATCATGAAAAACAAACAAGAAGCCAACGAGATCACAATCCCACCTATCCAAACTCTCTTGGCCAAAACAATATCGCTCGGACTTGGATTGACGACAATGTATGCGAGCATGCCTCGCGTGTACACATTCGAGTTGCAGTAACAGTTCAAGTATAACCCAGCGTATTCAAAGACCGAGCTGGTGATGATGCCGATCGCATTCATGACGGCGAGGGATTTGCCTATTCACCGCAGCCAGTTTGCAGTCCCCAATATTGTTCGTCGGAGCGCACTGTCGCTCTGCCTGAGGCTCTGGAGGTCGGACTTCGAGCAATGGTATAACAGGATTACTCGGTCCGGTTGAGACACAAGGACCATTCCTGCGAGGTACACCAGGTGCGCGTTGCTCGGCCCTTTCAGAGTCAAGGGCAGGTTTACAGTCGAGTGTATGCTGTGCATAATAGCCAAGCACACTGGGGAAAACGAGCAACAGCCATACTGCTGTGGATGCTGTCCCATAAACAAGGTACGCAAGAGAACGACATCCAAGCCCCTGCATAAAATATCAGGTTAGCTGGTCATCTCGCATGAAAAATAGCACTCACAACAACAGGAGTAAACCAGTATGCGATAACAGTACCACAAATTGTCCCCCATTGCAGCTGCAACGACAAAATGGATGCCACAACCATGTTAAAGAATAAGCCGTGAGGAAACAGAATGCTGGATCCAGAACATTCGCAGCCATCTGGTTGACAGTAACTGAGGATCTGCTGGCGGGTCCCTAATCGATTTGATTGAGAGGTATCATCTCCAGAAATAAAGTTTCCATCTACACCAACACGATTGTTCGACTTCCGCCAAGCTGAGCGATAAAATAGAGGTGTCAAGTAAACATTTTGATACCATGAGAATACTCTTGCGTAGTTGAAAACTGGAGGAGTTCTCAACTCATCGGGGGAAATTATGCCTCGGCCGCATAGCCGATCGGGATTGTGGTGGATGGTCAACCCAAAGTTGGAGGCGACACGGGTAGGAGCTATATGGGGGTCGTCATCAGCTACGAACGCCTGTTTGTTTGCTTTGCGATATGCATTGTGGATGCGATCGTAGTCACATTTGGGTGAAAGAAGCAACCAACCCACAACGATCAGCAGCAACTGGAGCAATCCCGAACCAGCTGTCTGCGAACCAGATATGACATTTGGGGACGCATCGGAAATGGTATTGGCAATGGTGAGCAGGTACGCAACGACCACCCAGGTGATCGATGTTGCAGAGGCGACCGTCCAGCCTTGTGAACAATCGAGTTCATCGGCAAAAATGGACCATCAGTTGTCGTTGTCTGGGTGAACGACGAGGGACTCGAATTCGGCAGACTCTCCAGGATGAACACGTAAAGGGACTTGTTGAAGACAACTCAACACCCGCACCACCGACCGACGGACTGCAGCGCTGGGATAATCAATTCCTACAAACAGCTGATCATTGACCCATCGTGGATTAAGGAGTGTCATATAAAGCGAGTAGGCAGCGAGGGTTGGCGATCCAATTGTTAGGATTGCAGACATGAGGTTATCGACTCTGTGTTGTGCACCGAAAGGGAGTTGTGAAATCAAAGCAAGGTAGGGTAAGAGCCATGCGGCGTATTCCTGGGAAAAGAAATTCCAGCTAAATCATTCCTGGCCCGTTCCACAATACGTACTAGTGCAGCCTGTACGAGAGAGTGGTGGCTACATCCAGAGATGTCACATACCGCCCTTGGCTCGTAAGCAGGATGGAAAGCGCTGTCGTGTTTGATATGCCTAAACCGCAATCACCTGAGTTCTTGGCGAAACTCGTCACATCTGCAAAGCATTCGGATTAGCCGATTGCGGCCAAAGTTATTGGGTATAATAAGACAACCAAGATATTGGCTTGAAAATGTCGATGAGACGCATAACGCTTGGGAAAGAGGGAATACCTTTGTGGTATATCGACATGCAGGAGCGTTGAGATAATGGCAGCTACGTGATAGATAACCGCTCAGTACTGATCTCTTTGAAGTGGCATAAGCTGGCTGGACCCCCATATAAGTAGAATATGTACGATACCCGGCCAGCCAGAAGCATGCCGTCGTTGACAACGAATTTTTCCATCACAGATGGACCAATATTTTAGCCCAGACGCCGCACTAGATCAACTAGCGTCCCATTTCAAGTCTAGCCTCACTTTCACAGTATTGATATATCTGCCGTGTCGGTATCAGCAGCGCCAAGCCAACGCCCATCTTGGTTCATTAGAGCGTAATGACGTTTCAAGTCGAATACAGTAGGCTGGAAGCATTTATTCGCAATCTTCGGAACCTTGTGATCGGACCCAATGTACGATTCATCGAGCATGCCAGCTAAGATGGTAATAGAGAGAGGGCTCATGAATGACGGAGGACTGTGAGCTGCCAGGGATAAAGGTTACACGTACATGTCTTTGTGTCCATCAACGTTTTGGTCACTCTGATGGGTGGGCGTGTGGCGCCACATGTTTCAGATGGGACAAGGACACAGCAAGACGATGCTATCGGCATTCTTTCTGCTCGCCTACACCCGACTGTTGTGATGGGGGAGTGAGATGAACGTCATTACGTTCGGTAACACGGGAGGTGCACCAAATGAGTGACACTCTGGGAATATGTATATGAAGGATCAGACCTGCAGGCATAAGTTGCGGGTATGAATTGAAATCGTAACGGCGCCATTCGACGCCAGCCCCCGACTCCTCTTACGTAAACAAATATTCTCGTGTTCGCAGTACGGTGACACTCGCACAGAACATAAGATGACACATTTGCATTCACATTCTTTGCATC